>PITA01002037.1:54477-173729 GCA_004023965.1 Spilogale gracilis
TTTTTTTTTTAAAGATTTTATTTATTTGACAGAGAGAAACACAGCCAGAGAGGGAACACAAGCAGGGGGGGTGAGAGAGGGAGAAGCAGGCTTCCCGCCGAGCAGGAAGCCCGATGTGGGGCTCGATCCCGGGTCTCCGGGATCATGACCTGAGCCGAAGGCAGTGGCTTAACCAACTGAGCCACCCAGGCGCCGCCAACAAAGTATTTTCCATATGTGCCACTTCTCCATGTTGCTGTCCTTTTTAATAGCACTTCCTACAATACTGGATTATGGGAAAATGCTTAATACCTTGTATGCTTTGAAGACTTGTATTTTTTCCCTATTGATAGCTCGTGAGTGAAGTCGAACTTATGTTGAACCAGCAAGCAGAGTTGGCAGACGTAACAGGGAACATAGGCCAAGTAAAACAAAAAATAAAGAAGTTGGAAAGCTTAGATGAAAATTCTCAGGTAAGATTACATCTCAGATGTTCACTATTCTAATACTTACATTTTGTTGGTTTTCAGTAGTATCAACCCTTATGGGTCACCTTTCATTGCAGCAGTCTGTGTAATTGGTTTAATAATACTGGGCTATATTCTTTTCCAATCAATGTGAGCCAGAGGTGACACGGCAGGCATGTCATGTAGTTGTCACAGGTGGCCTCTGAGATGATGATATGAATGATTTCAGGCCCACCATTAGGAACAAAGGGGTAAATCATTTTGAAGAAGCTAGAAAAATGTCTATCAAGAATGCTACTTGGAGGGGGCGTCTGGGTGGCTCAGTCGGTTAAGCGTCTGCCTTTGGCTCAGGTCATGATCTTGGGGTTCTTGGATTGAGTCCTGCATCGGACTCTGCTTGGTAGGGAATCTTCTTCACCCTCTCTCTGCCCCTCCCCTGGTTGTTTGCGCTCTCTCTCTCAAATAAATAATAAAATATATTTTTTAAAAGTGCTATTTGGTACTTGGAAATGATGGAAATACACTAGAGTATTCCTTAAATAGTCATCATGTGGCCATGCAGTTGAAGCAAACATACTTAGACAGATAATTCTTACTTGCCATGTGACGTTGGGTAAATTGATTAAATTTTATAAGCCTTGATGTCTTCATCTATAAAATCTATAAATTGAGGATAAAGTGACTTACTTTACAGAATGATTGTGAGGATTCTTTTAGATATTGTAGGTAAAACACTTAGCACAGTACCTGGGGTAGGTGAATATATAATAAATAATCAAAAGAGTCAACAGTTGTCATTCTGCTGGTCTTAAAGGCTTGGACTCATGGCCTTAATAGTTAACAAACTAGCTTTGCTCTTCCGTCATATGGGAGCGCAAGGCCATTGTTTTTTAAAGTAAATTCCTAGCAAACAAGTAGATTTGTGGGTATACTGTAAGCATCTAAAACTGAAATGTAAGGCAGCAGCTGCGGTGACCAGTTCTGGAATTATGCTTGTAAGTTGCTGTGACTATGGGGCAATTGGTAAATCTCTGGTAGAAAGAGAAGGCAAATTGGCTTGGAAATAAGAGAGCTTAGAGGTTTTCATTTGTTTGTTATTTTTTTTTTTTAGTTTTGTGGTGAAAACCCATGTAAAATGAAATTTACTGTCATAACCATTAAAATTTTTTTTTGAGAGCGAGAAAGAGGGAGGTAGAGAGAGAGTGGGCATGAGCAGGGTGAGGAGGGGCAGAGGGAAAGTGAGAGAATCTCAAGCAGGCTCCATGCTCAGCACCAGAGCCGGATGCAGGGCTCGATCTCAGGACCCTGAGACCGTGACCTGAGCTGAAATTGGGAGTCAGGGGCTTCACCAACTGAGGTACCCAGGTGCCTTCCATCTTAACCATTTTTAGCTGTAGTCACATTGTTGTACATCAGATTGCCAGAACTTTTTCATTTTGCAAATCTGAAACTATACCGATTAAAAACAAAAGAAACCCTTCCTGTTTTAACCCTGGGTTTCCCTCCAGCTAGGAAGGCTAGTCACTTCATCGTTATGGGCTTCACTTTTTCTTATGTTATTTCCTCACCACCTACTAGTTCAGTCACTAGGTCAGGAGGAAGTGAAGGGCCGTGATGGAGTGGGGGCAAAGCCACTAAAGTCCCTTTTGGCTGGGAGAACCTGTGGTGTCCACTTCAGGGGTGAAAAACAGTCAGGTAGATGATGGCTAACGAGATTTCCAAGGCTGAGATGGTATGAAATCCATTAGCTTTCCCTTGGCCCCCGTGTACCTCATTGGATCGACATAGTTCTGTTCTAAATCCGTTCATATCAGGCAAAGCAAACCTCTTCCACACTCTGAGCAGGCTCTGGTACCTTCTGGAAACATGGGTTTCTTCTGATGGCGTCACCGCTGTAGCTAATGACTGTAATTGTAAACTTTCTTAGAGCCCGCAAAAATGGGACATGAAATCACATTTTTGGCACCCTCTCTACCCTGCTAAACCAATTTTCTTCTCAACCACTTTCTTGTTTCTCCTCTATTTGAACAGATATCATACCACTGTTGTTTTTACTTCTTTCTTAAAATTAGGATCTGTTAGCAAAGACCCGGTTTGTGATATTACACGGACACAGACTTGCTGCAAATCACCATTATGCCCTTGATTTGATCTGCCAGAGGTGCAATGAACTACGTTACCTTTCTGATATTTTGGTTAGTGAGATCAAAGCCAAAAGGATACAGCTCAGCAGGATCTTCAAAATGCATAAACTCCTACAACAGGTAGTGTCATGGGGCCTGATCACGTTTCTGAGCAAGAAGATAATTTCTTTTCTTATAGGTTATAAGGTAAAGGTCTGTCTGAGAGAGCTTTGAAATTAAATTTGTAAGACGTTGAAGGATTGGCTTTGATGATGTTCATTTAATCCATGTACCTTTGCAGTATTCGTGACAAGTTTAGTATTGTAAGGATTTTGGCTTCTGGTCTGAGTATTGAGATTACACTTGTGATGGCTTCCTTTCTATTTTGGGTGCATCTCTGAATCCTCTCCTCTGGTGACAGTTTGCAGTCAGCACACTGTTTAAAGCCCTAGAGGCATTTGGCTAAAGCCAGAAACCCCTTCCATTCTTCACAGTACTACAGTAAGAAATTAAACAGTGACGGGAAGCTATTCCTCCATGGCTTGGAGGTCTCACCCCTTTCAGAATTAGGCAGTGAAGAGAAGAGCTGGCCTCAGGAGTGGAATGCAGAATGAGGGTATCGTTTACAGACATTGTATCTGAACACGAACATTTTAATCTATACATCTCCTTCTTTGGCAAGGAAACTTGTGTCCTTATCCTTGGCAATCACTACACATTTATATTACACTTTCTGTTTGGCAAGGCGTCTCATATTTCACTTATTGACTTGGGGACAAGAGTGTGCAGCTGAAGTGTTAGCGTCGAGAGGATGGTCAGACCCTTTACTGCAGAGTGACTTCCTTGTTATGAAATAAGCACGGTGCTTCCCGGCCTCAGCTGTGAGTCATCAGAGATACCTGTGGAGCTCTGCAGAAATCCAAATGCCTGGATTAGGGCCCAGAGCTACTGAACCGGAATTTCTGGGGGCAGAATGCAGATATCTTTATTTTTCAAAGCTCTGAAAACAACTCTGATTCACAGAAGCCAGGGCTGGTAACCATTCCTAAAGGGCAAACGTATTTCTATTTATTCATTCATGTTTTGTGTGTGTGTGTGTTTCTGTATGTGTGATTTGCTCATCAGGCTCGTCAGTGCTGTGATGAAGGGGAATGCCTTCTGGCTAATCAGGAAATAGATAAATTTCAGTCTAAAGAAGATGCTCAGAAAGCCCTCCGAGACATTGAAAATTTTCTTGAGATGGCTTTGCCCTTTATAAATTATGATCCTGATACCCTACAGTATGAATTTGACGTAATTTTATCTCCTGAACTCAAGGTAAGAGGATGCTTTTTTTCCAAATGAACAGATTTTTTTGAACTGTAATTTCCAGTAGTATGGGCAAGAATTTACTGCTTCACAGCTAACTTCATGTCAAATTGCAGTTACACACTTCTCTTAAGGATGGGGTGTGATATTAATACCACTGTTAAACATCAGAGGATCCAAAGGCTTGAAGCACCTGGGGTCACCAGTCTGAGCCCCACATTGGGTGTAGAGATTACTTACAATAACTATAACTAAATAGACTTTTTAGAATAAGCATCTCAAGGCTTTATGTTTGTTATATAATGAAGAATAAATCCTCTTTGAGCTGTGATGCCATTATATTCCAACTCTCTTCCCATAGTAGGAGTTCTCATGTACACTGGCGATTCCTTAGAGAAGGGCTAAAGCTATCATAGAACAACACTGGACCCTTGTCAAGAGCATTCTACTCCAAATATCTTGTCTTCCTGCTGCACTTAATTACCAACAGATGTTGTGTGGACACAGATCTGGCTTTCCTACTGAGTTTGAGAATGAAGGGATCAAGAAATGATCTGGGCCTTCTAGGGGGGAGGGAAGCAGATGTTGCTACGAGCAAGGTAGAGACCTATGGGTTACGGCAGCCCCATCCTTGTGGAGCTGTCCTGAAGTACCCTACTGCATTGTAGTTAAGAGATTTTGTGATGCTATCTGTCGCCAAAAGGTATGGTTGACTCTTAAGCTTGGAACAGTATCTAAAAACACCCTAGCTGTGGGGAATGGGGAATGAATCTTGGAACACTGGAAAAAAAAATATTTAAGTAACAATTAAAAAAAATTAAAAAAATTAAAAACACCCTAGCTGCAGATCTTTGGGATTGCACCAGAAAATCAGAAATGTGGCTACAACAATAACCGAGAGATTTCTCTGGAAGCAACCAAGCTAAGCTCTAACTGCCTCAGATCACCTAGGACAGGCTAGGAGGAGCCAAGAGCTGTAGGACGTCCGGCAGGCTGACACATCACAGGCCGCTCTGACAGTGCTTAACGGTGGCTTCCTCATGCTCCACGCGCCTCCTCTTCCAGCCCTTACTCCTTCTAGCCGTGATGGGTAACGTACTGTAGACAGGAACCCATGCTCAATCAGTTTCTTCGAGTTGTTTTGGTTGAGATCTTCTGGCTTTATGCCCATGGGAAGGCAGCGCCTTCATCTGTTTTCTGTTGCCTTCCTAATTTTTTCTAGTCCTATTTTCAACTCCAATTTTTTGACCATCTGGGTCTGAGTAATGTTGTAAGATCGGTAATGACCCCAATTCAGAAAGTATTTCACAGAAGTCTCGCGCAACCTGCAGGTTCAAATGCAGACGGTACAACTCAAGCTTGAACACATCCGAAGCGCGTTTGAGAACCAACAAGCTGGTTTTAGGAACCTAACGGACAAGAACATGAAGCCAGTCCAGTTCGTGGCACGTGCTTCTGACAATTTGACGAGAACTAGAGCATCAATGCAGTCACCTAAACATGGTAAGGTATCTTACGTTCACTCTTCTTTTCCAGCCGTTGTCTGCTACTCTTGGTGTAGATACACAGCGCATTCTTCAGTCCTGATAAACTACAGAATGAGGACCATCTGGACTGAATGGCCCAACCTTGCAAACGAGCGTGGACATTTTATGAGCATCAGACTCACGCCTTTCTCCCGCAGGTGGAAGAAGTATATGAACCTGGTACACATGGGCACCCGTGTGCATATGTACACACATATTTCCTACTGACGTGGAAAGATTATTACTTGGTTCTTATTAGCTTCTAGTAAGTGAGTGGCTTAGGCAATAGAATGGATTGCCCTTTCTAAGTAAGTGCAGGTAAACAGTAATTTTCTAGTAAGTAAACTGTTAGAGTCCATTTTCTTGTTTTAATCCTTGAGAACTAGCTTTAACCATGTGATATCCATTTCCTTTCTGTGTTCTGCAGGCTAGCTATCTTGACTGGTGAACTAATCTGGAAGTGACATGATTCTATTGCCCAAAGTTTCCCTTGAGCTGGTTCTGAGGCCGGGGCCTCTTAGGGGAGAGTAATTTGACCTTTGGGGCCCTAAGTTAGGTGAACAGGTGAACCTGGGACTAAGTTTGATCTGTCTGATCTGAAGCTCAGAGACCTCATTGACGTATGAGAAGGAGCATTAAAACCTAGGTCAGTCCCCACACGAGTCATATAAAAACGAGGTGATAAAAGCATGTCAGTAAGGTAGGATGCTACTAGTTTTCTAGTTAAGATTAATTAAATATACAAATACACTCACAAAAATAAAACTGGGAACAGCGCCATAAGTGAAGACTCTTGATGAAGAAGATACAGGGCAAAAGAACAAAACAACCCAGAAAACCAGTACAAACCAACAGCTATGGGAATAAAAATAGGACTCCTTTCACAGGCTCTGTACCTGGACCAGTTCACTTAACGTCTTTTAGCCTAGTTTCCTTGTTTGCAAAACGGGAGCTAGAAAGGGTTGCTGTGAAGACAAAGAGAAAAACCTTACAGAATGTAAGAAGTACAGAATAAACTAAACCAGTCATATGACTGAGGCTTCTGGTTATGTGGTCCTCTGAAAATTCAGCTCCGTTGAAGGCGTTAGTCACTAAAAGTACATTTGGTTTTATTTTTTTCTTTCCAATATTCTTATTTAATGGCATTACACTTTTTTTCTGCAGTGGGAGTTGGATACTCTTTCTTTCAAGCATGTAAACTTTTTTCCAAAGGTACCCATCTTTATTACTTTACTTCGGTACATTTTCCAACTTTGTGTATGTGTGAAAACCAGTTTGACATCTAAAACTGGCAGCAATTCATCCTGGAATTTTGCCCACAATTAACTTTCTCCCCTTTTTTTTCATAATAATCATCCATATTCTCAGCATTAAACTTACCTTGGAAAATGACTCTATTTCATCAAATGACCACTCCTAAAAAGAAACCAAGAAAAACAATTGGCAATGTTAAAATAAATCAAGCTTTCTTTCATTTTAGAAAATCTTGTGTCATCCACAAGACAACTGTTTATTGGGAGCAGCTTGAATTGTCTTCAATTTAAGACTGCCTAATGTATTCATGTGGAAGAAGACAGCTAACTGAATAAATGATATGGATGGATAAATGATTTTACCCATTATTTATCATGCTTTCTAAATTAAACCAAAGCATCGTTTATGCTACATTGTTTATTTTTACCTCATTGCTCTGTGAGTAATGGGGATTATAAGAGTCAGGACTAAATAACTCTTCAAGACTTTTAATTGCTGAACCAAATATGTAAGATTTGGTCAGATCAAATTGTGTTAATAAGTCAATACAATAAGTCAAACTGGTTTTGTTTGTTTTTGTTCATTTCTTTTTATTAATTTGCATCAAACAGAGTCCTATACCTAGCACAATGTCTGGCAACTAGCAGGACACAAGAAATATTTGTTTAATTAAAATTAAGTTAGTTAAATTAAGATTTAAATTTAAAAGATTTTATTTGTTGGAGAGAGAGGGAGAGAGTGTGAGTGGGGGTTGAGGAGATAGGGAGGGACAGAGGGCAAGAATCTCTAACAGACTCTGTGCTGAGCACAGGGCCCCATATGGGGCTCAGTCTCATGGTCCTGAGATCATGGCCTGAGCCAAAATCAAGAGTCAGTAGCATAACCCCTGAATTAATACAGAGGGAAGTTAGCAAAGAATGTTGTCAGGGGTAGATTGTGCCTTGAGCTCCCAAATCTGTAGCTCTAGTCTGCATTTTCCTCATAAGTTTCAGACCTACATTTACAGTTTGCCTCCTTGAATTTCCTATACACAACTCAGACTCTTCCCCGGCCTGATGGCCTCTCCTCCAAATCTTCCCTTCTTCTTCTGTATCTCATCTCTGTGCAAAGAACTGGGACTTCCCCGCTCGCCCCAGCCTGGGACATTGGCTTCCCTATGCACTCATGCCCCACCTTTAATCAGTCCCCCACCTTTAGTCAGTCACAAGACCCACTTGTTTCCATCCCCATTGCTGTTGTTTGCTGTGTTTTCTTTAATTTAAGCTCATGTTATCTGTTGCCTTGACAACCGCAGCGGTCTCCCTGCCTCCCCACTTTCCCTTTCACGTGCCCCTACTTGTCTTGCCTGTTGGGCTTTACAGTGCTGTTCTCTCTCTGGGATGCTGTTCCCTTCCCTCTCCCTTTCCCATTTGCTGGCTTCTTTTCCTCCAGCAGATTTCCTGCCCCAGGTCCACTTCCTTCACGTAAGCTTTTCTTTCCTGCCTCTCCTCATCAGCGCCTAGTTTGGTTGAGCGTCCATGCCGTGTGGTAACAAGCCCAGGGGTGTGTCTTCATGACTTTCGCGTAATTGCCTATTTTCCTTCTCCTTGTTAGACCGTACACTCTGTAAGGACAGGGACTGTGTTCATGTTCGTATCCCCAACACCAAACAGAGAGCTCAGCATATAGTACAGGAACTCCATAATTTCATATATCTCTTTACGTTGTTGAAAGAATGAATTTCTCTACCTTGCTTTTCAGAAAAAGCGACATTCCTCCAGAGTTGTGTATATATTCTTTTTTCATCTCTTAATATAGTTGCAAAGAATTAATTATTAGTAAAGCTAATTAGTAAGGCTCCATCAGTTACCTTTATAAAGAAGTTTGGATCTCTACACATCAGGTGTCTTTAAAGTGGTGAACATCAGTGTTCATTGAGAAACTGACTTTATGTGGTAGGTACCACTCAGTCTAAGTTATATGTTAATGTGTATGATGCTATAAACATAAAGCTTACATATAAAGTATATATATTTTAACTTTTTAATATGAGTATAGTTGACACACAACGTTGCTTTTTTTTTTTAAAGATTTTTACTTATTTGTGAGAGAGCAAGAGGAGGGAGGGAGTGAGCGAGTGAGCACAAGCAGCGGGAACTGCAGGCAGAGGAACTGCTGAGCAAGGAGCCTGATGTGGGACTCAATCCTAGGACCCTGGGAGCATGACCTGAGCCAAAGGCAGACGCTTAGCCAACGGAGCCACCCAGGCAACCCCACAACATTACTTTAGTTGCAGGTGTACCACATAGTGATTCAACATCTCTGTATGTTATGCTATGTTCTGTACATAAAATATCTACACACACACACACACACACACACACACACACACATTTTAAGTAGACCCACACCCAACGTGGAGCTTAAACTTATGACCCTGAGATTAAGAGTTGCATGTGCTCCCAATTAAACCAGGCAGGCACCCCTGTAAAATAAAATTTTAATTTTTACTTTTTAAAAAAAATTATTTATTTAGAGTAATCTCTACATCCATCGTGGGGCTCGAACTCATGAACTTGAGATCAAGATTCGCACACTCTTCTGATTAACCAGCCAGGGTCCCCTAAAATGTATTTTTAAATAGTGAAGTATAAAATTTAGAGAACCTAACACCGGAAGTAAGGAACGCAAATGACCTGGCGTTGCACTGGACCATGCCCTGGGGTTGGCAGGAACATTTGAACTCCTTGCTTAATAATATAGGGGCTCGCCCATTATAAACAGAACAGAAAGATGAAACCCAGCTGGCTCAGTTGGAAGAGCATGCAACTCTTGATCTCGGGTTGTAAGTTTGAGCCCCCCCTCCTTTGGGTGTAGAGATTACTAAAAACAAATAAATAAACTTCAATAAATAGAGATAGCTTCACTTTCAACATGCTTTAAAGAAAGAAAGGGAGAGATGAAACAGTAGAACAGAAAGATTAAAGCTTGGAATTTTGATACGGTTGTTTCATTTTAGCATCTTAATATGCTTCAGAGTTGTTTTGTGTAGTTGTTAGAAGCATATATTCCGACAGTAGACTATGCAGATTTGAACACTACCTCTGCTTCTTGGACAAGATACTAACCTTACTTATCTATGAAATGGGGCTAGAAAGAATACGCATCTGTTAGGGTTGCTCTGAGGATTAAAAACCAAAATGGGTGTGTAGGGCATAGGACTGCCTGGCATGTAGTTATTAGTTCAATTCAGATGTTTTTCCAAACTCTTTTTGATACAGTTAGTCAGTGAGCTACAGTCTGATTAAATGCTTATGTGTCAAAATGAACACGAACTCTGCAAATAATTACAAGTACTAGCACTTACCTTCGTGCTCGCTCAGCAACCACGCGGATGTTCAGCGAGTCAGAGAATGCGTGAAAGCGTAGCAAAGCGATGCTCAATAAAAAGTTGAAATCATGTAGATGGATCTAACCAGTCAACTGTTTTGTTTTGTGTGATTTAAAAATACTAACATAAATATGTTGAACTATTCATAGCTCTCTATTTAAAAAACATGCATGCATTTTAATTAAAAGTGTTGATTTTAATTCTAGTTTGAAATTCCTCTTTCATATTTTTCTACTAGGAAAGAAGACTTGGAGACAAAATCAGAGCAACTTAAAAGTAAATACCATTAATTAATTCAAAATTGGCTTTACTGCTGTAGTTGCAGAATTGGTATGGAGGCTTAAACCATATTTTTAATCCACTAAACCAATATTGTATGTTCAGAAGCCTATTTAATCTAAAAGAAAAAGCTGCTGCTGCATTGTGTCTAATTGCAGTCTGGGCATATCCCCAGGTATATGAGCAGTTTCTCAAGTCTTGGCTCAAGTTCAGAATTAATTTCTGTAAAAAATCTCTAAGTTCCAGCTTCTCTTTCCCTCACCCCACCTCAATAAACATAAATAAACTTAAATAAGTATTACACCTTTCCACAAAAGAAGATTCCTTTCTTAACTGATTACATTCTTGTAAGTATGAAACATGGACAAAGGACAGGTTCTAATGGTCCATATGCTGGGCTCAAAAAAGACATCCGTTCATTTCTTGATCGATACAAGACTCCTTCTCAGTTGTCCAGGATATTCTGGTATCTGCAGAGAGTAGCCTCATTATCACTGTGGTGCCCTACATTCTCCCTGTGTCTTCGGGATGGTAAATAAGGACAAGAACATAGATCTCCAAGAGGTAGTATAACACTGATAGAGGCTACCTGGCTTTTAAGCCCAACTCCATCAGTTACTGGCTATAGAACCTAGGGTAAGGTCTCTGGAACTCCCATTCTTTATCTATAAGATGGGGATAATAACAGAACACCGTCATCATTGAGTTTGTGTAAACATAAGATAATATTTGGGAAGTATTTTGAATGAAGTGTGGCATATGGTAACATTCTACGTGTGTACAGCCACAACTTCTGTTTCCAAGAAGGAAACAGGAGGAAGACCAAATTCCGCAATCTTATGGGTCTTTTAGTTCCAGTTTCCACTCACGGCACCCTAACGTTCCTCTATGTGGATTTATTTATTTACATATCCCAGGGGAAAAATAGGAGGCTGTGGCTCTGTACATTTTCTTGGTGAGATTTCTAGCTAGTGAACTGAATTCCAAAATGCACACGTTCTTCCAATTCAAATCAATGTGCACCATCCTTTGGCAAGGCATTTAAAGGTATAAATTTATGTCTCGAAATTTTCCAAACTTGAAGTTCAGAAACCTGTTAAGAGTGAGTGATGTGTACCTATCTGATGAGTGAAGAAGTACGCAGCATTATCAGTCTTACGGTATTAAAATGATAATAGTTGGTACATTCAGATAGAACGAATCAAAGCATGGTCTTAAAGAGGGAGCATAATGGTGGCACACCATGGGCTTGACTCTGTTTCATCCCTTATTAGGTATGGTACTTTGGCCCGGTTGCTAAACCTTTCTAAGCCTCAGTTTTCCCATATGCAAAATGAGGACAAGTGTGCCATAGCTTGCCAAATTGCTGGGAAGATTGGATACAGTGATTCATGTTAAGTCCCTACAGTTGTGCCTGCACAGTATCTAGGAAGTAGTAAATGCTTGTTCCGTTCCACCTGTGTTTGTAATGTTTTGTGGAAATGCTTTTTAGCTGGCAGATCTCATACTTCACTTTGGGTTCTACTTGTTACCAAGTAATGCTGCCTTTGCTTGGAGTTCAGGCATTTTGCAGACTCAAAAGTCCAAATAAGGCCAGGATCCCTGGAAGATACTTCCAATGCTTCTGAAGAATAAATGACCACCATGGATCTCATGTAGTTGACTCAGTCGGCCAGTCCAAGTCCTGTAGAGTCTTCAAAATAAGATAATGGTTTAGGATCAGGGAAGTCACTTGTAGCAAAAACTGACATGTGGCAGAGAGCAGAGACAGAGGTCAACAGGTCATAGCCATTTTAAGAAAGAATAGACAGTTACCCACATGTTGTTTGCCCTGGAGTGTATCATCAGGTTTTCATCACATCATCCATGCTCCTGATGGTACCACTGAACCATTAGAAGGAGAGTCAATGATGTTGTGTATCCTTGGTTCAAGAAGCCAAGGATTCATGTAATATTTCCTAGAAGGTTTCCATCAAAAATGACTAAGGTTAAAAAGCTGTTTTTTTTCTTCAGTGAATAAACTTTAGTCATCTGAAAACGCAACTTTTTATAAATTAACCTCATTTCCGCAAAGTGCCAAATAAATGAGACATTATTAATGTGGAAAATACAATTTTTTTCTTTGAGCATGAGTGGGGGCTAGGGAAAGGTGGTAGAAGGGGCAGAGGGAGAGGGAGAGAGAATCCCAGTGCCACGACCCTGAGATCATGACCTGAGTCAAAATCAAGAGTTGGATGCCTAACCAAGTGAGTGACCCAAGCGCCCCATGTGTAAAATAAATTCTAATTAGTATCTTAAATCTGTCCTCTTTGGCAACTCAAATATTCTTTTTTTACCGGTACATATTAAAGTATTCCTGAAAAAAAATAATCCTAGTGTTTTCAAGTTATCTACACAGGACCTAGAGAAAACTTAATTTGAACTAGATTTCTTCAAGAAGAACTATACTTACATAGATGCTAATTTAACTTTTATTTTCATCATTTCAGATTGAAGTGGTGCATGATTGTCGGGAGAAGAGAAGTTCTGGTCAAACTTCCAGTTTGGACAATGACAATAGCTTGGATGTTTTACAGAAGTATCTTTTTTTTACTGACATAGTCTCATATACACATCTACCAGTAGGAATCTCTGACTCAGTGTTGTGTTGATGAAAAGAGCACTAGATGAGGTGTCAGAAGTCCTAGAGTTAGGCCTGGCTAACCTATGCTCTGTTTGTGTGTTCCAAAAATTAACTAGAATTTTCCAGAATCTTCATTTCCTCTTTTGTAAAAGAGGTGAAACTGAATGAGACAATGTTTCAAAACTACAAGGGTTATGTAGATATACAATGTTATTCTATAAATGTTGACAATAATCACTGTTTTGTTTACTTTTATAAAATTATGTTACTATTCTAGACATAGGAATGTTCACCTTTTTAAAAAAATTTTTATCTGCTGGGTGGCTCAGTTGGTTAAGGGACTGACTGATGATTTTGGCTCAGGCCATGATCTCAGGGATGTGAGATCAAACCTGAGTCAGGTTCCAAGCTCAGCGTAGAGTCTTCTTGAGATTCTCTCTCTCCCTCTGCCCCTTGCCCCCTTGTGCTCTTTCCTTCTTACATAAATAAATAAATAAAATCTTAAAAAACAACTCTTACGACTCAATGGTAAGAAGGAAAAAAACTCACAACTTAAAACCATTTTTATCTATTTATTTGAGAGAGAAAGTGAGAGTGGTAGGGAGGAGGGACGAGGCGAAAGAATCTCAAGCTGACCCCCCCTGAGTGCAGATCCTGAAGCAGGGCTCGATCCCACAGCCCTGAGATCATGACTTGAAGTGAGACCAAGAGTTGGAGGCTTAACTGACTGAACCACCCAGGTGCCTAGTAAATTGATTCATAAGCTTTAGTGAGCTAGAAATAAAGTGGGTTATTTTTTTTTCATGTAAAAGTAAGCCCTGGGCCCCTTTTCCTTTCTTCTAAATGTATTTTAAAGAGTCTCATGGGTGATACTCTAGAAACCATACAGTTAATTTTGTATTTTGATGATAAAACCAAAACCATTGGTAGTTCCTACACATTAACAATTTTTACCTTAGAGAGTTTGTACTGAGAATGATTGAAAGGGCATAATACAATTCTCAAGGAACAAAATAACTGAGAAATACTGTCTTTTCACTTTAGCCACGTCTTGAATGAACTGATACAGACAGAGAGGGTGTATGTTCGTGAGCTGTTTACTGTTTTGTTGGTAAGCGACTCAAATGATATCTTCCCACTCTTCACGAATGCTGTCTTGCTACATTTAGTAGGACATGTTGAGCCTTCCCTTGTTGCCTGCCTCCTTGATTGTCACATGCCAGCAGTGTGTACTTCTCCCTCTGTTTCAGGCTGCATGTGTGTGAAATGTGCATGTTCTCTCAGTAGCGAGAATTGTGGGACCCAGATTTTAGTGTAGAAGAGATAAGGTGTTTTCTTAAGGATCCAGCAGATTGTTACAATTATTCCCAGGGTGCTATTTAGAGATTATGATGTAAAGAGCTAAAAGTAGGAGTAAAACAGTCATTTGATACAAATGTCATAATATTAATTTGGTCTGAAAAACCTGAACACGAATTACCACTTTAAGGAGAGGTTAATGACCTGTAATATAATTTTTCATGCTTGGTTTCTATTGTGTTTTCTACACTACAAGCTACCCTCAAGGCCAAAGAGTCACTTTATTCTACCTGTTGAGTGGGAAACCATGATTTCTTTGTCTTGCTTTCTTAAAAAAAAAAAAGAAAGAAAGAAAAAAATTTTAAAAATGGAGAACTTTGGGTACTGGAAGATTTGGTTATTAAAATTACCAACAGCTTTACCCACTCATCCCCTATACATTCTGCTGTATCTGTTCCTTTGGTGGGCCAAAGAAATGTTAATGTGAGTATTTTTAAATGAATAAAATGTATTTATTTTGGGTAGGGATATAGAGCGGAGATGGATAATCCTGAGATGTTTGATCTTATGCCGCCTCTCCTGAGAAATAAAAAGGATATTCTTTTTGGAAATATGGCAGAAATATATGAATTCCATAACAAGTATGTAATTGCCGAATTGAATTTTCTTTTTCATCATATTACTTAAAGGGTTATTGAACAATTTATTATAGTTTTGCATAAAATTATATCATTTTTTTCTCTGAAATTTTCACAGCTTTTTCTTGGACAGTCTGGAAAATTGCATGGACGCTCCAGAAAGAGTGGGACCTTGTTTCCTGGAAAGGGTTTGTTGATTATTATTTAAAAATATATAAATATGGGCCACTAAAGTAGCAGCTCATTTTATAGGACCAGATTTAGAGACAAATTTATTGTTTTTTTTATGTCTTTATGTTTTTGGAGGAAACATATCACTCCAGCAAGTACTTAATGTTAGACCAAGTTTTGTTTCAGAAGTTGGTGCACTGAATTTTCCAGAGCATGCGAATGGCTGTTGTCTTTGTGGCTCAGCTTGTGACCACTGACTTCTGGGTGGCCCCAAGAGTCCAGGGACCATCCTGGCTGGGAAGATGTGAGACTTGGAATCACCTTTGCATGACCATTCTTGGTTTGGTTAATTTTTAGCCTCAGAGATGCCTCGGCATTACCCTTGAATACATATAAAGTCCTAGACTCCAATGTAGTCTGGCCTTCAGACACTGGGGTATCTGTAATAGGGAATTTGTGAAACAGAGGGCTGTCTGTTGTTTTTATTCTACAAGATCATTCAGGGAGGCTCATTTCTCGATGTCTCAAGAGAATGTTTATCATAATTGACTTCCTAGACTTTGTAATCATACCTCTCCTCCATTAAAATTTTTCCTTAGATTATTCTCTGCTTACCTACTTCTTCCTCTTCCTGAAAAATCAGTTCCATCTTGATTTGAGAGTCAATTTGATAATGGTGATCATAGAAAGCTTCCGAATAGATGTCTTATCCCAGGGAGTGTTAATGGACTCAGAATATGATAAGATTAAGAAAAAACTATTTGGCATTACATTTCTCAATATATTCTAACTTTCAACACATTTGAATGATAGCTAGAATCTTCCCTGACTTCTCTAAGGAACACCAGTCTCTTTCCTTTGGACTTGTGTAGTACTTAATGTCTGTGCTACTCACTGGGGATTTTACAGTTGCTATGCATTTTTATACACATTTGCGAATTCTAACTCCAACTAGATGAAAAACTCTTTAGGTAAGGTCCATATCTTATATATCTTTGAATCTCTCATAAGGTAAGCAGAGTTATTGGCAACCAGTGTTGGTTTAATGAATGCCTATTGATATGTTCATTCATTCAGTACCCATCTACTGAACTCTTCCTATATGCCAAGCACTGTGCTAGGCAAGACCGAGACTATTCATATAGAAAAAAGGGGGAAAATAACTGTATTCAGTGTGAGTTGTGCTATACCCAGGATCTACAAAGGATCCTGCGGAGCCGAGAAGAGGGACATCTTACATAGATAGATTAGATATATAAATGAATGACGGCTTTCTAGAAGAGATGACTCATAAGAAGGATGTTAAAGAGTGAGTAGGAGGTAGCCCACTAGATGAGGGCCAGAGAGAGATGATTCAGTGATGAACCAAGGACCTGGGAAGTTAGCTCCAGCGTCATTCACTAGGGAACTGAGAAACTAATACCATGGAAAGAACATGTTTCTTTGTATCCTATTAGTGCATATTCATGAGAAAAATTCATCTGTTTTTATAGTTCAGTCAGAGAAGGCTTTTCTCTCTCTAACTCTCAGATTTGGTAAGTGAAAGTCATGAAATTACTGGGATAGTGATGTGTCCCTCTACTCAGTCTGGTGGGCATGCGTTTCTTAGGATACAGAGGGGGCTCCTGACCAGCTGATGAGGCGGCAGCCCCTTTAGGCCACATTCCCTATAATGCTCGGCTCCACTCATTCTTGTTCAGCCTTTCTGGATAAGAAAAGTACATGTTCGCAAATTGATAATACATTTGAATTTACTTTTTGTCACAGAAAGATGATTTTCAGATGTATGCAAAATACTGTCAGAATAAACCCAGATCGGAGGCAATTTGGAAGAAGTATTCAGAATGTGCCTTTTTCCAGGTATAGTAATTATTCAGGTACTGGATATGCTCCTTCTGGAAGATAATGGGATATTTCTTATAAATTCATTTTCTACTCTAAGTTATATACAATACAGATCAAAGAACAATTTGACTCTACCGCCTAATGTGCACGGGCACACACATACTTATAAGCACACAAATATATATGCTGCTTCTTAGAGGCAGTCACTTGCAGTTCTTTTAGTTCCTTCCTTTGGTATTTACCTCCATGTTTCCAAAAAACATATTGATATTGCTACTTTAGCTCTCTTCACTGCCCTTGCCTCACCACCAGATACACACCCATACTTCTTTTCCTCCAAAACATCCAATATGGCTCTAAGTTTAGTCATATAGATATATGGTGTTAAATTATCAAGGCTATGTAATTCCTATGCTCAGATGAATTGTGTGGTATAAGGTGGTTGCTTTTCTGTCCCTTTTGTTTTTCTTGCAGTTGTCTTTTTTACTCACTTAATTTTTAATTTTTAAAATTCTTAAAAATTTTTATTCATTTGTTTATTTTTAAAGGCTTATTTATTTGAGAGAGAGAGAGAGCGAGTGAGCCTCTGCATGAACAGGGGGAGGGGCAGAGGGAGAGAAGCAGACTCCCCACTGAGCATGAACCCAACATGGGGCTCGATCTCACAACCTTGAGATCATGACCTGAGTTGAAATCAAGAGTCGGGTGCCTAACCCACTGAGCAACCCAGGCAACCCACACTTAATTTTTTAGATACTTTTCCCTATTCTACCCTAACCTCTCCTAGTTATAAGAGTTACATCAATCTCTTCTTAGTGCATTGAACATACTCTCTGTTCTCTGAATTTCATTTTGAATTAATCTCTCCTGGACTTTTCTGATCTGCTCACTGAGACTCACTAGACCTGTTGCACAGCTGTCAACCTGGGATCTTGATGAACATAAGTTTTGGGATGGGATCTTCTATTTCCTAGGTGGCATGTTTTTTCCTTCTTTCACTCATTTGTTTTGTAGAACATATTCCCTAGTAGTTTGGCTCAGAAAGTGTGCCTGGTAGGTAAATGTTTTCAGAGCTTGTATGTATACAAAAGTCTACCCTAACACTTGATTGCTAGCACAGCTGGGTATAGAATTATATGTAAGAAATAATTTTCCTCAGAATTTTGAATGTATTTTCTACATTGTCTTCTGGCTTCCAGTGTTGCTGTTAAGAAATTTGCTGTCATTTTGATTTTTGATCCTTGGTGTGTAACCTACTTTTGTCTTGTCTCTGAAAGCTTATAGGAACATTTTTACCCTTGGGGTTCTGATTTCACAGTGCTATGTCATGATGTTGGCACTATTTTCACCCTTTATGTTAGTCTTGTGGTGATCCCTTTGAATTTGGAATCTCTTGTCCACATTTAGTTGGTTTTTTTTTCTTTGATTTTCTCTGCACAATTTTTTTTTTCTATTTTCTCTTTCTGGAATTTCTGTTGTACAGATGTTTGATATCCTTGGACATTCCTCTAATTCTCTAATATTTTCTATTTTCTGGCTCTTTGTCTTCCTCTATTTTCTGGAATTTGTCCAAAGTCCTTTCTTTGAGGATTTTGATTCTGCCATTGAGCTTTTAATTTTGAAGCACCTCTACCTTTTTTTTTTCTCTCAGTGTTCCTTTCAGTAGTACCCTGTTTTTGTTTCATGATTTCAGTGTCTTCACTTATCTATATGAGGGTAATAATAATAGATTTTCCTTCTAAAAATCATTTTTCTTGCATAATTTCTGTTGTCTTTAGATTGCTTTTGCGTTTTCTTTTTCTTCATTTTGTTCTTGTCGTTCATATTAGATAATTTCCTCAAATGTCTAGTGATACCTGTTTGTCCACATAAAAGTAAGCATTAGAATAAAAAGCTCATTGCAAGTGTCCTGAGCACATATGGATTATTTGACCATAGTTTTCACTGTTGAGTGATTGGTCTCAAGGTGTTTCCTTGGGGGGATCCCCACACCTGGTAGCCAAGTTGGGGGTGGGAAGCTGAGAGCCTTTAATTTGGTACATAAATATTCAAGCAATCTCTTTGCATTCAGTATTGTACTCTATCTTCAACTGGATCTGTTCTTCCCTAGCTCAAAGGCCTTCCATTTTACTCTTTTCAGATAAACATCCGTTCTCCTGCTTTCCAGAGGGAGGGACAGCCACCCAGTCGTGCATAGTAGCATGGCTCTCTGAGAGCCTTCTCTCCCCCGCCCTTTTTTTTTAAATTTGGCATTTTAAAGACTTTATAAAGGTTTATTTATTTATTGAAAGAGAGAGCAGGTGTGTGAGTGGGGAAAGCACAGAGGGAAAGAGAGAGAGAGAATCTCCAGCAGGCTCCATACTGAGCATAGAGCCTGACATGGGGCTCGATCCCATGACCCTGAGATCATGACCTGAATCGAAATCAAGAGTAGAGTGCTTAACTGAGCCACCTAGGTGCTCCCTTTCTCAAAAAAACTTTGATGCCCCATTTAGTTTTTTTTGTAACAGCTTTATTGAGATGTAATTGAAATACCGTATAATTTGCCCTTTGCAAATGTGCAATTCAGTAGTTTTACTATATCCACAGTGTTGTGCAGCCATTTTTGCAGTCAGCTTAAGAACAATTTCATACTCCACAAAAAAAAAACCCACCCATACCTTTTAGGAATCACCTCCAACATTCCTCCAACCCCTACAGCCTTCTACAAGCAGTAAGCTACTTTCTATCTTTCTAGATTTGCCTTTGCTGAACCTTCATATAAATGGAATCAAAATATGTGATCTTGGGGTGCCTGGGTGGCTCAGTTGGTTGAGCGACTGCTTTTGGTTCAGGTCATGATCCTGGAGACCTGGGATCGAGCCCCACATCGGGCTTCCTGCTCGGCGGGAAGCCTGCTTCTCCCTCTTTCAGTCCCTCTGCTTGTGTTCCCTCTGTAGCTGTGTTTCTCTCTGTCAAATAAATAAATAAAATCCTTTTTAAAAATGTGATCTTTGGTGTTTCACTGATTTCACAAGCATCTTTTTTTCCCCATCCATGTTGTATGGGTATTTGACATTCTCTGTACCCATTCATCAATTGATGGTAATTTGGTTCTTTTCTACCTCTTGTGTACAACTTTTTTCCTGTGGACATATGTTTTCATTTCTCTTGGCCATATACCTGGGTATGAAATTGCTGGGTCATTTGGTAACTAACTTTTTGAAGAATGGTTGGATTCTTTTCCAGAGTTGCCTTGCAATTTTGCATTCCTTCTGACAGTGTATGAAGGTCTTGATTCCTCCACACTTTCACCAACACTAGTTGGTATCTACTTACTTCTTTTTTTATCCCCACACACTCCCCCTCCCCCAGTATCTACTTCTGAAGCAGACTTTTAACAACCCTATTTTTTCCAAACATATCTTTAATCTCCCACTTTCAGGGGTGCTTGATGTCTATAATTCTGGACTCTTTGTCGAGGGGTGGGGGAAACTGAGTGAGTTGTTCTTTAGGTTTTCCCTCTGCCATCTTGAGATTCACTCTTCTCTAATATGCTCCCTTGCTCACCACCTGTCAGTTTGGTTTTCAGTTTCCATATTCAGCTGATGGTTTTTCCTCTCCCATCTTTGTAACTTTGGGTTTTGTTTTGTAAAAATGACTTTTAAAATCATTTTAGTTGGGCTTCATGAGTGAGGAGATCTAAATGCATGTATTAGTCAATCACCTTTAACTATAAATTGCTAACTGAATTGTTTTTGAAGATTTTGTTTTCCTTTAAGTAATCTCTGCACCCAATGTGGGGCTCAAACTCACATTCCCTAGATCAAGAGTTGTATGTTCCACTGACTGAGCCAGCTCAAGGCCCTCTAACTATTTGAATTGGATTGTATATTGTTTTTTATCCATATCAAGAAGCAGGTCCCAGATCTTACACATGTATATCCTTTCCTACTTCCTTCACATTCTGTACTTCTTAAATGCACATTTCATCCTCATCAGCCATCTTTCCATTGTTACGGACCCTACAGCGTTCCCGGGACCCAAAGTCATGACACTTACATTTATCATGGCAGTGAGCCAATAATCAGATGAACTATAGCACCCGTTGATGAGGTCTGTATTTCTCTTGTGATATTACAAAAAACTCCCTCTCATACCCAGTTTGATTTATATTCCGTCCAACCTGTTTCTTTTCTGGGCCTTGGCCTGCGAAGCTGAGCTTTGTTAATTTTCTTCAATACACCTTTAGTCATGTTTTGTTAGCCGTGTTCATCTCTGGCCATTCATTGTTTTCTCATCTTTCAAGCATTCCACATCACTGTGCATTTTATGTAAAAACATATTTGCATTTAAAATTTTAATATTTTCTACATCTCAAATCCTTGAAATAATGTTTACTGTAGTTTTTTTTATGTTTATGGCCACTTCGAGTTTCCATATGGTATGTAACAGCGGCTTTTCTGGTAGATTCTCGAGATGTAAAAAATCTGCATGCAGGGGGTCTAATCTGTGAACACTTGGTATTTTCACAGGTACATGTCTTAATTTAAATTTATTGATAATTATATTTTAATGACAGGAATGTCAAAGAAAATTAAAACACAGACTTGGTCTGGATTCATATTTACTCAAACCCGTGCAACGAATCACTAAGTACCAGTTACTGTTAAAGGTAATTATGTGAAGCATTTGTTTCTTTCTTTACTTACTTCTGTGGGTCAGATGTGGCAAAGACCTTAAAAAGGAAGTGGCCGGTGAGGAATCACTAGGAGCAGGGAGGCTCGGTGAGCAAGAAGGCTGGAGTTACTCAATGCCTAGATAGAAACAGAGTCTCTCTTAAGTCTTTTCAGCTATTTATTTATTTTATATATATATATATATATTTTAAAGATTTTATTTATGTGTTTGACAGGGAGAAACACAGCTAGAGTGGGAGCACAAGCAGGGGGAGTGAAAGAGAGAGAAGCAGGCTTCCCTTTCCTCCATCCCGGGACCCTGGGATCATGACCTGAGCCAAAGGCAGATGCTTAACGACTGAACTACCCAGGCGCCCCATCTTTTCAGCTATTTAATTAGCCGTACAAGTTACATTGCTGTAGGCCTCATGAATGCAGAACTTGTGTGATCGTTAAGAAATAAAGAAATATTTCTTAGAGTTTGTGACTGCGTTTCATGCATGCCTTCTCCATGAAAACTCCAGATGGCACACCCCTTGTGTCCTGTGACAGGGTTGCCGAAATGTCATGTGACAAGGTACTGTGGTCTATGCAGAACAAGGAAAACAAATTGTTGCATTTGGAGGGCCAGAAAAGTATAATTGTTTTAAAAATCAATCTACAGTGTGTCCTAATAGCTGTTTTTCTGCAGCCCCAAGAGCACTGAGTGCCCTTTACTTGATCCTGTTGAGTCACTCTTCCATTTCTTCACAAATATTGACACAGTTTTTAAAATCGAGTATTAATGTGACAAATAACAAATGAAAGATATTACTCAAAAAATGATATTGTCCTTGGGTTCCTCCTTGAAAGCAGGCTAGCCAAAAAATGTATTCGTTTTCTCCAGCTATTAATATCTGCCTGATATTAAGTTTAATTCTTGACTTCTAATTACAGGAGCTGCTGAAATATAGCAAAGGCTGCCAAGGGTTTGAACAATTAAAGGAGGCACTTGACACAATGCTGGATTTACTGAAGTCAGTTAATGACTCTATGCATCAGATTGCAATAAATGGCTATATTGTGAGTAAATTTTAATGATCGCTGCGATTTTGTGGGTAAGCATGTTAAGACCTCTTTCTTTGGCTCATGGAACCAAGTGAGAAATAAAAAGGGCAGAAAATGGAGATCCAAATGTCAGCAGTCTTACTGAGAGTGCTCCCTGAGACCGACTCCCTACTCCAGCCTTAGGATAGCCTGCTTGAAGGCACTGATGGGGCCCTCTAAGGAGATGTATTGTTCCAGGATTGCTGCTTGCCCTAGTCCAGGATAAATGCAGAAGGGAAAAAAAGGCCTTTAGAGTAAGATGTGCCTAGTGGGGGCACTTAGTCTACCAAGATTGAGAAGATGGGATGATCTACTCTAGTTGAAAGATGTCCACTTGCAGACAGGAAGCCGGGGAAAAGGAGGTTTCTTCTGTCTCTTGCTCCCGCCATAATTTTGTACCTGTGGGACACAGGGCATGTGTTAATGTAATCAGTTGTGAGGAATAAAATTTTAAAACCTGTACAAATTGCCTTTCAGGGTTTTAGTGGCTCAAGCTAAACAATATTGTGTTGTTGGCGGAGGTGTGAATAGAGCTGTGCCTTGTACTGATGAGTGTTGATTCTCCTTCGCAGGGAAACTTAAATGAACTGGGCAAGATGATAATGCAGGGTGCATTCAGTGTCTGGATTGGACACAAGAAAGGCGCTACAAAGATGAAGGATTTTGCTAGATTCAAACCAATGCAGCGGCATCTCTTCTTATATGAAAAAGCCATCATTTTTTGTAAGAGACGTGTTGAAAGTGGAGAAGGCTCTGATAGATACCCATCATACAGTTTTAAGCACTGTTTGAAAGTAAGACAATTTACATTGTGTAACATATTATTTCATATATATGTTCGTACACCTTTGTGAGCGCAATGAGAGGGTTTTATACTTTAGTTGTGCACCCCTTTTCTTGAATGAAATCTTTGTGTTCAGTTATCATTGGCATACAATAGTATGTTCATTTCAGGGGTGCAATATAATGAAGTGATATTTGTATATATTGCAAAATGATCACCCCAGTAAGTTAACATCCATCACCACACATAGTCACAGTTTTTTTTTTTCTTGTGGTAAGAGCTTTTTTAAAGTTGTGGTGTCCTAGCAACTTTCAAATATGCAATGGAGTAGTTGTTAGCGGCAGTCATCATGCTGTGCATTCCATCTCCAGGACTTCCTTATTTTATAACTGGAAATGTGTACCCTGGAACCCCTTTCACCTGCTCCATCCACCTCCAGCCCACGAAAGCTTAAGTAGAGGTCTTGTGTTGAAATCTGGCAACACAGAACTTTTGAAGTCAGAGTGAGGGAGAGCAGAGCCTTACCTCCTTCTTTTCCTCTCTCACTCCAAACCCAGGCAGTCCCCAAGGTGGCTCCCTAGTGCAGAGCACGGTGTGAAGTTTGGGGAGGTGACCCAGGTTCTCCCGTGAGCAATCTATTACCAGTGGTACTGGGGGCAAAGTTGACGGTCTTCGTAGCAGGGAGCCTGTATTGTACGGAAGAGATGAGGAAGATGGAGTTTCTTTTTCTTCTCTCCATGCAGTTTAAAAGTGGGTGACGTACATGCTTAGCATAGTCCCACCTTTCTTTTTGTACCCCTTCTTCGTTCTTTAGTCCCTCTCCTCCCGGGTGTCCAAAACCACCTGCAGCTGAATCCTGTCCACATCTTCCTTCCCATAACTTCTCTCCCATAACCCAAACTGTCCTTTGGTCCTAATACCACTTTGGTATTAAAATGAGGTCAGCATTGTTTGGGGGAGTCCCAGTGGTATTCCCAGCTGGCTTTGACATTTGACAAGAGGAACGTCCGATTCATACAAGCCTGCAGTTGGCGAATTGGATATTTTTTATACCCAGTTAATTTAATCTTCCAAGTTTTTTTTTAAAGATTTTATTTATTTGACAGAGAGAAACACAGCTAGAGAGGGAACACAAACAGGGGGAGTGAGAGAGGGAGAAGCAGGCTTCCCGCCGAGCAGGAAGCCTGATGTGGGACTCGATCCCAGGTCTCCAGGATCATGACCTGAGCCGAAGGCAGTCACTTTAACCAACTGAGCCACCCAGGTGCCCCAAATCTTTCAAGTTTTTAATTTCAAAATCCAGGGGCACCCGGCTGGCTCTGTCAGTGAAGTGTGTGACTCTTGATCTCAGGGTTGTGAGTTTGAGCCTCACATTAGGTGTAGAGATGACTTTCAAATAAAATCTTTAAAAAAAATAAAGCATAAAAGCAAAATAATATTGCTCCTTTGCTATTAGCAACCCACCTCCATGATCCCCAAATCTCTGTTGGTCTATTTTATGGCTCTAGTAAACACTGACCAAGAGCCAAGATTTTATAGTTGATCTCAGCCGGGGTTTGGACCTCTTGCTGTCTATATATTTATTTCTGGGCAAGAGACTTGATCTGCATCGGCACATTGGACTCACATGCATTTGGTTAACTTCGTATTTGTGGAGTGACCTAGTCAGTGGCTGAGGTAGTAATGATTTTTCTTTTTTTTAACTTTAATTTGTCACAGTGATGGGCAAAAGAATGTTTCTAAAGCACATTAGAATAAGGAGAGACTGGGGTGAGCGAACCAAGTCATGAGATTTCAAAGTATAATGGCTATCATGGAAATGGTGGGATAGTGGCAAGAAACATTTCAGTGGAAGGTGGACGGACAGGCTTGGTGACTTACTAGATACAGGAAAGAAATAATATCTGACAGTTGAAGGAACAAAGACCAGTCTGATTTTTCTTTGGTTTCCCAATAATGCCTAGCGTTTTGTTCAAAGATTTTATTTACTCATGTGACAGACAGCACATATGAGCAGGGATTGGGGTGAGGGGTGGGCCGGCAACAGAGGGGGAGGGAGAAGCAGACTCCTCACTGAGCAGGGAGCCTGATGTGGCACTCAATCCCAGAACCCTGAGATCATGACTTGAGCCACTCAGGTGTCCCACGCTTACTATTTTTAATAAAGAAGATTATTCAGTGATGCCTGCGAAGATTTAGACCATAAGTACTAGGAAAATGGTGATCCCGCTGACAGAGAAAGATGTCTTGTTATTTTACTAGGTTATAATATGTATTACGTAGTATATTATATAACTGTAGTCATATAGTTAGACCTTCAACTGCCCCTGGATTCTAAAACTGAGTGAATTTCATGGACTAGTGAACATTTCATGCTATAGTCACATTTAATGACATTTAAAAGCTTTTTCATACAACCTTTATAGTTTGTTATTTGAGAAAATAGATACATCCACAAAATACAAAGGCATTGTATTCCAGTGGAAAAACTAAGTGAACTGTTTGGAACTCAGGACAATACTGTCTGATAGACATCATGGTTAGATACTCAGGGTAACTCAAAAACGCTCATTTAATCTATAATGATGTGCTCTGTGTATGCAATGAAAAATCACAAAACCGTTTTGCAATTCAAATAAGGGAAAGTTTCAAAAGCAGACGCATATACTTAAAGCCTGTTGTATGATCTAGACATTTGATGCAGGCTATTTAATCCTTTAATCCACTCTGTGAAGTAGGTATTCTCCCCATCTTAGAGTGGGGAAATCCACAGCTCAGAAAGGTTAAGTAAGCACTTTGCACCAGCACACAGAGCTCAAAATGGTCCGCGATGAAGTTCCAACCCAGGCCCCTCAGACTCCAGAGCCCCCGCACGCTATTCGTCTCATGCCATTGAGATAGAGATTGAACGTGAGATTGTTTTTCATCTTAAATCTTGATGCTTGAGCAAAAAAGTGGGTTTCGCTAGAGTGGTTGATTAGGAATATGAAGATATTTTTGGAGATTCTGGAAGTCACTGCTGACTACATTCAGGGTAGGTGTCAGAGACTCTTGTATGTATAGATCTCATTTCGTTTTTAAGTATAATCCCTTTTCTTTCCCTTGTTATGCGATCTCACTAGCAGTACTTTTTAATGCTTATCAGCTCTAGTTAGGGCCGTATGGGGGACTTGTAAATGGAACAGGGGGTGAGATATTCCTTTAGATAATTAGACTAGACTTGAACAAAAAGAGGAGGTGGAAGAGGACTAAAAGAGACTGTGTGTACGAGGGAGGGAAATTGCTCGAAATGGAATTAACCAAGCTATTAGCACAGGATGAAAGAAAATGAGAGAGAAGAGTGTGCTCGGCGCATTTATACAGGGAAGAAAAATCATGGTAAGGAAGGGATAGTGTGTATAAAAATTTCACTGGCTGCAAGAAGATGTCACTTTCCTATGACAGATTACTTGTTTTTTAGAGAAGCTGAGAGGTTGGTAGAAATAGAGGGGAGTCTTGTGTACCCAGCTGGTTTTCCCACATCCCATAAATCAGATGTTTATCAGTTATAACACTTCTGTAGAGATAAGTAATCATCTGTAAGACAAACTAATCTGACAAATGATATTAAAAAGTGACCACTTAACTTAATTTAGGATGAGCTTTTTTTATTGATGTTTAATTACCTTTAGTCCTGTGTTTGACATGGTCATTTGTCTTAATTGTGTGTGGTTAATTTATAGTAGGATTTAATCTTAGGAGGACTAGTTGGATGTTCAGATTTATGATTTTTCTTTTCAATCGTGGGATGGAGCAAGTAATCTCCGCCGTGACCAGTGCAGCGAAAACATTTAAATAGTCAGGGCCATGATTGTATTTGTCATTTCATATTCTTAAATATAAACTGTGTATTTTGCAAAGTGAGAAATTCTGGTTGACTTAGAAGATGGTGGGGGTAGATTTGATGTAATTTCATATCCCAAGTAAAACGCTCATGGAAATTTTGACCAAAATATTACAGATGGACGAAGTTGGCATCACTGAATATGTCAAAGGAGATAACCGCAAGTTTGAAATCTGGTATGCTGGCAAAGAGGAAGTTTATATTGTCCAGGTTGGTCATTGAAATATTATTCTAGAAACCACAACCTGCGTTAAGGCACAAGAGTCTGAATTCGCAAACAAAAACAGCGTTGGTCATGTTATTATAATAAGTTCTTATTCCTTTCATCTAGGTCACTTAAAGATTATTTACTATTCTTTGTGATGCAGTTATGCAGTTTTCCAGTAACACACGTTTCTAGAGTTACCGAGTGAGAATGGTTCTGGGTTCCTCTTGTGCAGGACACAGGGATGGGACAGTTCACATTTGATCCTTGTCTCCAAAAGATATGCATAAGACTACACTTATCATGATGAAAACAATAAAAATAAGCATAGGCTTAAAGCCCTGGCTTGATGTGCTCTAAGGTCCAACCTGTTCTAGGGAAGGGGAGAAGAATGAGGAAATTTCAAGAGGCTGCTATCATCTCAAAAAGTATTTGTATAATGAATGTGCTGTGATCAAAAGCACTCAGTGTTTTTTCTTCACTTTAATTCTTATTAGGTGATTAGAATCCACAGAAATACATTTTCTTGGCTTAATTTAGACATACAGACTTGGAAGCTGTCAGGATCGCAGTAGATCGTTTTTTCAAAAACAGGAGAACTTGGTTTATTTTACCAAAATTAAACATAAACACCTTTATAATTTTAAAAGGACCCCCCCTATAAAATAAATTAAAAAAAAATAAAAGGACCCTCCTACAAAGAAAAAAGTAGATTATATATCACTTTTTCTCTGAGCACTATTTTTTAAGGGCAGTTTCAAGATATTTTTGACTATTGTCTCAGCTAACTGATGGGTACTTACTTGCCTCTTAGAAGTTTTAACAATTAAAATGGTAGACTTTGAATATGGTGGTTTAGGATGTAGATCAAGCTTGACATAGTTAGTGATGTTTGTTTCATTATAAAGGGTTCTTTTTCAAAGGTAACATGTCATCCCCCGCTTCCACTTTTAAAATCCTTAGGCTCCGAGCGTAGATGTGAAGATGACATGGGTAAAAGAAATAAGAAGTATTTTGCTGAAGCAACAGGAACTTATGACAGGTAATTTCAGAATAAGTGCAGTGACAGCTCATTGACTCAGGTTTTGTGATAATTGGTACAGGGAACGGGGCTGATATTTACTTTAGACTCTAACGAAAGGGCTTGTTAAACTAATTAGAAGATCAAGATTCAAGGGATTGTTTAAACTATTTTGGAGAATGAACTTTACGCTAGAAAATGAACTCCGGTGCTCGAGAAGCGGTTGCAAAGTAATATAGCGAATGAACTGTGTTAAATTAATCCTAAGCCCTTCTCATGAGTGAACCTGACCAAGGACCTCAAGGAATCAGTGTGTGGTGATGGTTATAGTTACACGCTTGAATTTCTTGATAAAATATTACACGGTTCAGTCCTTTTCCATATTTGAAATCCAGACTGGCCTTTCCTCTAGTTACTTGAAGTCTGTGGGGTTGGGGGGGTGCGCGTGCACATGCGCTTGCACATGTGAAGGACATTGTTTTCCAAGGAAGAAGTGTGGCTTCTCAATGATGCTTCCATAAGCTCTGTTTTATTTCACAGTTAAAAAACGAAAGCAACATAATCCCTTAACGGAGCATGATCAGCTTGCTTCTCAGCGGAATGATGAGTAAGTGATTATTCTTTAAGAAATCTCACTCCTGCAGTCTTCTCTTTTCCGTACGTATGGGAGACAGCGTCATTGCCAAGTTCAGACACAGCCCAGCTTCCCTTTTCGCAGTGACTCATCAGATTCCTTAAATGCACCATCTTCTCAGCTCTGACCTTATAGTGGAGGCTCATAGTTCGTCATCATTATCTCATTGTTCCCCTTGATGTCAAAAATAATATGAGAGTTTGGGCTAAGTTTTAAACGTGATTACAGATAACTCTGTTCTTGCTATATCCTGGAGGGGAAGGGCATGTAAGGGAAAAGTGGCTGCACTCATGGTTTTCTCTTCAAAATATTTTTGGCCACCTTCCATCTGGTTGGAGAAAGAGAGTGATAAGAATGATGAAGGACTGGCAACTGGGCCTCTTTCTATGTGGTCAGAGAGGAGGTGTGGAGCCTGGGGAGGCACTGTGCCTGCATGCAGCCATGAAGGCCTTGGGGAATGTAGCGGGCCTAAACACTAGCGCTGCTGCTGGTTTACAGATGTCTGCATATTCTGCCTCTAGGAGTCCTAAAAGGACGAGCTTCCCTAGAACAAGTGCATATACGCAGGAAGTACCCCCACACTGATTCTAAAGCCATTGCATGGAAATGCACCATGTAGCATTGGCATGATACAGGGATACAGGGATTGTTGAATGGTTTATTAAAAATAATTTTTTAAGATAGTTTTTTTCTGAGGGAGAAAGAGTCTCTCAGATGCCCAGATACCCCCCAAAATACTCTTTTTAAAAAATGTAAAATAAAGGGGTGCTTAGGTAGCTCAGTTGGTTAAGCATCCAACTCTTGATTTTGGCTCAGGTCATGATCCTGGAGTTCTGGGATCAAGCCCCACATTAGGCTCCCGGCTCAGCGAGGAGTCTGCTTCTCCCTCTCCTTCTGCCCCTGCCCCCAGCTTGTGCTGTCTTTCTCTCTCTCTCACTCTCTCTCTCAAATAAATGAATAAAATCTTAAAAAATTTAAAATAAAATGAAAATACTATTCTCTGTGTTGCATATTATCTTTCAGAGGTAGCTAAAAATCAGGATCAAAGTGTGCTGGTTCCTCTGAGACATTAAGAAAATCATTTAAAAGGCACAGTGGAAGTCTATCTTCCAGAGTCATAATACTCAGTCTTTTGTCATAGATTATGGAAGGAAAGTCTTTAGATTTCATATAATACTTGACTTTACACTAGGTGATACAGCCCAACAATATTAATCAGATTAAGGTTTCAGCATCATTTAATTAATTAGTTAATTATTTAAAAAAATTTTTTGTCAACATATAGTATATTATTTGTTTTAGGGGTACAGGTCTGTGAATCATCAGTCTTACACAATTCACAGCACTCACCATAGCGCATACCCTCCCCAGTGCCCATCACCCAGCCACCCCATCCCTCTCACCCCCTTCCCCTCCAGCAGCCCTCAGTTTGTTTCCTGAGATTGAGTCTCTTATGCTTTGTCTCCCTCCCAAGTCCTGTCTTGTTACAATTTTCTGTCCCTACTCACCATGACCATCCATGACCCCCTGCCATGCCTCTCAAATTCCTCATATCAGAGAGATCATATGATAATTGTTTTTCTCTGATTGACTTATTTCGCTTAGCATAATACCCTCTAGTTCCATCCACGTCATTACAAATGGCAAGCTTTCATTTTTGATGGCTGCATAGTATTCCTCTGCATATGTGTGTGTGTGTGTGTGTGTGTGTGTGTGTGTGTGTGTGTGTCTATACCACATCTTTATCCATTCATCTGTTGATGGACATCTAGGTTCTTTCCATAGTTTGGCTATTGTGGACATTGCTGCTATAAACATTCAGGTATACTTGCCCCCTTTGGGTCACTACATTTATATCTTTAGGGTAAATATCCGGTAGTGTGATTGCTGGGTTGTAGGATAGCTCTATTTTCAACTTTTGAGGAACCTCTCTACTGTTTTCCAGAGTGTTCAGCATCATTTATATACACCTCACCTAATTCACTGACGTTAAAAGATCATACAGCAAGCAACAGGGATTTCTTTTTTATAGCTTTCTGACTTTGCCTTCAAGAACCTCCTCTGCTCTATTCAGCCCACATGGCTCAGATGACCAGTCAGACTATTATCCTTTCCTAGTTCAGGGATTGATGTGTAGACCTACCTAGACCATGATGGCCATCACCAGAATTTTCATTGGAGCCATTAGGAAGGAGGTTTTGTTTGTTGAAATGAAAGGTTCTATTAAGCCTCTGAGCTTAGGTTTACTAGGGCCATTTTTCCTTCCACGTATGACTGGGAGGAGACAGGGAAGCAGGGACGGGAACCTACACAGATGAAAAGCAATGCTGAAATATTTAATTCCTGATGAAATTACTTAAGCACCTGGATTTGTATGTGTTCAACATTAATCCTTAGACTTTCAGTTACATGAACCAATAAATTCCTCTTTTTATTGGATTTTTTTGTTTACATTTTTCCAACTGTATTGAATTATAGTTGACACTTAAAATTTGTATATATTTTAAGCGTAAAACTTGCTTTGACATACATATACACTGAGAATTACTAATCTCATGCATCCTTCTGTGCGTGTGCATGCGTGTGTGTGTGTGTGTTTATGTGTGTGGTGAGACCACTTAAGATCTATGTGTTAGCAAATTTCAAGTGTATAATACAACACATGATAGGAATTTTAAATAATATACCTGCTGTGGGTCCAGAAGGTAGTCATTTTTCCCTTGCATATCAAAGAGAGACCTTACTTGCTTGGATCCTAGAATTTAAGCTTTTGTTATATTATGAACTATCATTCTACAGATTTAAGGGAGAAATCAGCTAGGTTTGCATGATTCTCAGAGCACATTCCTAATTCACGGTATCACTGGGAAAAAATGCCATTTTTAATGTCTTATTCTTAAACTGGATAAGATCTCACTTATTTTTACACATTGACTATTTCAGAAGGCGGCACGGATCTTTTCTGGGTGCTGAGGAGACCGACCCAGAACCCAGTGGCGCTCTGGCAGGGGTCAGGGAGGCAGTCTCGTCAGTTCGGGCTGAAGCTAACACAGGTAAGCATCACAACCCTAGGGAGGCGAGGCGTGTGGCTGTGTGCATTCTTTTCCACCATCGTTAGATCGGAAAATCTACCTCTCTCTTATATTTTTTTTAAATTTGTTTATTTGACATACAGAAACACAGCTAGAGAGGGAACACAAGCAGGGGGAGTGAGAGAGGGAGAAGCAGGCTTCCCGCCGAGCAGGGAGCCCGATGTGGGGCTTGATCCCAGGATCCCAGGATCATGATCCGAGCCAAAGCAGACACTTAATGGCTGAGCCACCCAGGCGCCCGTCTCCCTTGCCTTTGCATAAAGACCCCAGAACTCAGCCATTTTTATAAGACTGGAAGCATCAGCATCGCATGGGAACTTGCAAGGAAGGCAGATTCTCCGGGTCTGCCCCAGACCTTCTGAGTCAGAAACTCTGGGAGTGAGACCCAGCCCTTTGCGATTTCACACATTTTCCATGTGAATCTTTCTGATGCATGGTCATTCAAGCTGATTTCAAACAAGGTATTTAATTCGACAAATTGAACACAGTCTGGGTGCCAGGAATTGTGCAGAGCTCTGGGTATACAGTCTGATTCAGAGACACTCAGCTGGCAAGTTCAGCAAGCAATTAAAATGAAATGTGACCAGTGTGCTAACAGAGAAGTGCAAGGTGCTGTAGAGGCGCCTGGCAGGATCACCTACACAGCCCTGGGGTAAACAGCACGGATCTTGCTAGAGCAATGCTTGCTGGAGCTGATACTCGATACTTAGCTATGACGGTCCCGAGTCTAGAGAGGTTCTCCAGCAGTTGAAGAGAAACAAGTAATGACAAGGCTCTTAGAGAACACACAAGGCAGGACACATGGTCTCTGCCTAATAAGAGAGAGAAGACAAATCCAAAATAATAATGTTACTAGGCAGGATGATCTAAGTGCTCCTTGAGTAGGACCAATAAAAATGCCCTAGAAAAAATTGGGGGAAGGGATTATTTTCTATAAGAAAAGGTAAATACTCTCTGGAATTTTGTTCAACTCATAATTTTTAATAACTGTCCTACCAACTCCAACTTGAAACCTTCCTAAAAAGTAAAAGGAGTCTATGACATCCCAGGCCCTTTCTGAAATATCAGAAATTCTAAAATAGTACAAGCTAACTGGAGGCTTTATTATATAAAGACACTGTTCTTGGACCATTGAAAGTGACAGCCTTGATCATTACAGTTAATTTTGCTTCTCTCCCTGTGTGGGACCAGCACCATTAAGTAACTGTCCCCTTCCATGTTTTTCTTATAGTTTGGACCCAAATATCCGCACCTGCAGAAATCTCTGAAGACCCCGAGGAATGGTCAAGGAACTATTTCTACACTTCTTATGATGACAATGAAGAAGAAAGGCCGCTAATGGTTAGTGATGACATATTCAAATAAAGAAATAAAAACTCTCGGAGCAGAATTACTGATGCAGTAGGCAGGCATGTGGGGGCTATCTTCCGTCCATATCCTCCAGGTCATTAGGTAGATTTCAGCGCCAAAAGATTTGAAACCTGTCTTACCACGAACGTTCAGTAGTAAGCACTTCTTCTGTCTGCAGAACTGGTTTGAGCTCTATGTGACGCTTCTGCTAAAGTTGATGAGACAAACCGTCCATCATTTCCATCTCTGTGCATCGACCAGTTTTATCTTTAGTCGAGCTTTCTCACTGTGTTTTCAATCTAAGCAGAGGAGATAAAATCAGAGAACAGAGGAGAGTCAGATATACTTTAGAATATTCAGCTTACGTTCCAGATTGGCAAATCTAGGGAATAAACTATACACGTTTGAAACTACCTGAGGACATCTGGGGAATATATTTTCATGGGCTGCGAAGACACATGTTAATGACACCCAGATTGGCATAACAAAGCAAGGGAGCACCCCATACAACGAAAGGAGTTCGCTTTAGAAGAAATAGTGTGCAGTGTGGTTAGGATTTTAGCAGATTATTGGGGGTGGGGAGCGGTTTAGGACAGACAGTTTCCTGAAGTCAGCAGCTCGGAGGGGAGGATGATGCTTTGGAGCTAATTGCTCCTCCGGAGCCCATCAGAGGAACACATTGGGTTTGGAAGTTCTGATGTCAGGATAAGGGAGTGATGGCGTGGAGAGCCGTGAGGCTGCGGAGCACCGACTGTGAGATGCTTTCCTTAAAAACGTAACAGGATAATCTTTCTCCTAGTAATACACTGACCGTAATACGTATGTGTATGTAGTTTCCCTCATGGATTCTGTCTGAGGATGGGAGAGGCAGTTGTTGAGATGTGAGCAGGAAATCAGAAGAGGCCAGGTCTCGAGTCAGCATGTTCCCAGCTCGGGTGTCAGAGAGTGAAGCAAATATGCAGAAGTGTTGACTGCTTTAATCCTCAGGGACGGGAATGTACTGCTCAAAGGATGCTTAAGCTCACGTGACGTGGGTATTGTTTTTGGGTTAACTCCTTTGCATGTGCACAGAATTGACACGCCACATAATTCTTTCATTTAAAATATTTTTAGCTGTGGTACTCTTTTTAAAATTCATGCATTCAATGTGTAAGATACTGTGCTAGAAAAATCCTCATCTCAGAATACTTTTGGACTTGGGTGCCTGGCGGCCTCAGCTGGGGGAGCATGCGACTCTTGATCTCAAGGTTGTGAGTTCAAGCCCCACGTTGGGTGTAGAGATGACTTAAAAATACAATCTTGAAATAAAAAGAATATTTTTGGACTTGAACATTATAATTTCTTCTCTCTCTACTGTGTAACGAACTACAATCGATGTGACTTGGATAATTTGGCTTTTTAATGAATCCAGTTCAAATTATGGCTGCCAAAAGATTAAGGCCAAGTAAAGCACAACAACATAGTTTAGTATGCTTTTATTGGACCCAGAGCTTTCGTGTTTATTATTTTTACCTGTGCAAAATGATAAAAATCCCAGAAGTCGTTTTGAGGGCATTAGTGGATGTCTGTTCAGGGCTGCTGCTTTTAATATGTGCCTAAATAAATTTTCCATGCACCTGGTTTACAAATAACAGTATTTGAAAATATTTTCATGCTGGGCTTCTTCTGAATTTATGCTTATAATTCATGTAAGTTAAATTAGTCATGCTCTGTTATTTTTTGTGTAATTCTCTTTTTTTGCAAATAAAAATGAATTCTTCAAGTTAAATAAACACATGTTCTGCTCCGTGTTTGCTCATTCCTGCCTAAGCTGCCGTGGCGCCGCTGTTACCATGGACGTAAAGAGCGCGTCCTTTATGTCACAGAGAGCGCATTAACGCAAGCTGTTTTACTGTCAGATTTGTAATGTGATTTTTCAAAACAACCTTCCAGTCTCCAGGCAAATACAAAGCCCTAGCAGACTGTAGGAGGAGAGGCCCAGAAGATTTCCTGATTAGAAATGGAGATGTCATTCAGTTTCTCCATGAAGACGCTGGAGGTCAATGGTAGGTGTGTTCTCAGTGCTTATGATGACCTCTGCCAGGTGCACACGGATATCTAATCAGATGTTCTGCTTTCCTTGTATCTTTGTTATACAGTCTCAAGAAGCAGAAATATCACATTTCTTATCAGTGTTTCATTTTCATTGCTTCAGCTTGCCTATATAGCTCACTGAAAGGAATGTTAACCTTTGGTGAGTGAAAAATGCTTTGAAAGAATGAAATGCTATGGGTCTGCATGCTCTTTTGTGGTTTACCTTTGGCTCAGACGTTTCAGCTGATAGATCTGGCTTTGTAATGGCTACAGGTCATACTATGTTTTGTCATTTAAGTCATTCATGGATTCATCACATTTTTAATGAATGCCCACTATGTGCCGGGAACCGTGCTTTGCTCCTCTACCACATAGTCACCCTTCTCTTTATCAATTCCAATGCTGACTTTTTAGTCTTCCCATTCTATTCTGATGCATTCGACTTCATACAGCACCAATTGCAAAGATGGTTCTGCCAAATATACTGTGTAATTATAGGGAACCCAGAGCAGGAAGAAAATATTGTTTAGAAGTAGACTGAATGAAGCTTCCATAAATCTTTTGGAACTTTTATATGAAATAGTTCTGTCTCCACTGTGTCAATAACCTTAACTGAAATGCTACACTGACTGTGTACTTTGACCCTAAAAGTGGAAGAGTACACACAAAGGTGAAAAGTAATGACGGATCATTACAGTAATAACCATTTTTGCTAGTGACCCAAGTCCTTTGTAAGTTACTCAAAGGACTCAAAACACGTCATGTAGGTTGTTGAATATGTGCAGTAGCTTTGTGAAAATTTGAACTGTTTTTTATTACCTTATATTACCATTGTTGGCTACTAATTCATTTATTATTTAGGTTGGTGAAAAATCTAAACAGAAGAAAAGAAGGTGTGATTCCAGGGAACACTGCGCAGATTTTAATCGGTGACTATAGGTTTCGGAATGCCAAAATTCCAGGTACAATATGAACAGACTGTATACTATTTGTTTAAAGGCTAACGTTTCTAAAGCTCCACTAAGGAGGCAGGTGAAATAGGGTAAGAACCTCTCTGCACTTAGATATAGAGCTGTTAGGTTTGCTAGGATTTACGTTTTTCCTTTAATGGCTTTAAATTTTTCCTTTAATGGCTTTAAATTTATGGTGATAGAGTTTTTTTAAAACACATTAAACACTTCCCTACACGGTTGATAGATATGAAAGAGAGTTTAAGATACTGTGGTATCTTGTAAGAGATCCTTCAGAACTAAATTCTGATGATATGCTTTCAAGGTGCCAGACTTAAGTCTAAGAATGCTTTACCAGTGTGCTTTCACCCAGTTCTAAGATCACATTATTTCCTTACGGTAGCTCTCAGCTACGCACGTGCACGCACACATGTGCACGCTCACGCACACACACACACGCACACACCCCCCCATGTCTAGGTCCAAGACTTATTGTGGTATGAAGTGATGAGTGCTAACCTGATATTCCTTTCTATTAACCCAACCCTTAATACATAAAATTTCTGTATTTTAAAATAAACCAGTATGCTTGTACATTTTTCCCCTTAAGTAATACTGAGCTCTCTATAAAGAGGCATCACACAAAAAAAGAAAAACAGACTTTTTTGTGAACAAGATTGTTGTCATAGCCACATATTTCCTTTGAATTCCTAGTTGTGGACTTTTATTGAAAATCTGGGTAATGGTACACTGGGTTGAAATGAAGCTAATACACTGGGAGTAACTTTTTTGGTTCAGAATCTCATTTATGGCATGAAATAAAATCTATAGATGACAGGGCTCGATATAAATATCCGGACATATGGGAGCCCCACCAATAGGGTCACTTCTTGCTTGTTTCTTTAGGTACTCTAAACCTGGATCATCTTTCAGCAGCTTTCTGTACCAGTTGTTGAATAATAATAATAATCAATATTATTATTACTTAAGAAGGCTCCATGCCCAGTGTGGAGCCCAATGGGGCTTGAACTCATGACCCTGATATCAAGACCTGAGCTGAGATCAAGAGTAAGCCACCCAGGTGCCCAGTTGTTGAATTATTTAGACAATTACTGAATAGCTGAATTATTTAGATAATTAGTAATAAGAACTTGACATATTTGAGCTAATTGACATTTACTTAATTAAACCTTACACCCAACAACTGCAGAATATACCATTACTTTTAAGTATGCATGGAACATTCATCAAGATAGATCATATGCTGGGTCATTAAAATAAGTCTCAATACATTTCAAGAAAGTGTAGTCATATAAAGTCTTAAAAATCATTATAGTAGAAATTGTTATCTGGGGGCATGTGGCTGGCTCATTCAGTAGAGCATGTGACTCTTCATCTCAGGGTCATGAGTTCAAGCCTCACGTTGGGTGCAGAGCCTACTTAAAAAGAAAAAAAAGAAAAAAAAGAAAGAGGGTCACCTGGTGGCTCAGTCATTAAAACATCTGCCTCCAGCTCAGGTCATGATCCCAGAGTCCTGGGATCGAGCCCTGCATCGGACTCCCTGCTTGGCAGAAAGCCTGCTTCCCCGTCTCTCACTTCCCCTGCTTGTGTCCCCTATCTAGCTGTGTTTCTCTCTGTCAAATAAATAAGTAAAATATTTAAAAATAAAAAAAATAAAAGAAAGGGCACCTGGGTGGCTCAGTGCATTAAGGCCTCTGCCTCCAGCTCAGGTCATGATCTCAGGGTCCTGGGATCGAGGCCCATGTCGGACTCTCTGCTCGGCAGGGAGCCTGTTTCCTCCTCTCTCTCTGCCTGCCTCTCTGCCTACTTGCAATCTCTCTCTCTGTCAAATAAATAAATAAAATCTTTAAAGGAAAAAAAGTAAAATAAAAGAAAAAGAAAAAAAGAAAAATTGATATCTGTAGCTATCTGGATATTAAATGACACACCTCCAAAGAACATATGGGACAAAAAGGAAAGCATAAGAGAAATTTGAATTATTTTAAATCGGACGTTAAATACTTGTATCACACACTTACAAAATCAGTGTCATTTATCATATTAACATAACAGGGAGAAATTATGCCATCATTTCAATAGATGCACAAAAACACTTGACAAAACTACATATTCCTCCGTGATAAAAACTCCCACCAGATGAGGAATAAGGGGAATTGCCTCAATCTAATGATGCATGCTCATGAAAAACCATAACTAACATACACTGAATGGTGAAATAGCGGAAGCTGTTGCCCTGAGACTGGGAACAAGCCAGGGAAACTCACTCTAATCATTCCATTATAGCCAGTGCCATTCTTAAGGATAAGCCAGAAGGAATCGGTACACAAAAAGACCCTATTAGAAGTGTCAAGTAAATTCTATAAGGCTGTAGTATACACAATCATTATACAAAATAAATTGTAATTCTATATCCTGACCACAAAGAACTGAAAAAACTGTAATTTCAAAACATAAAACCATTTACATTAGAAATATAAACTGTAAAATAAGTAGGAATAAATCTACCAGTAGATGTCTAACAGTTCTATACTCACAACTACAAATCACTGTGGAGATCCATTTAACAGGACATAATAAAGGGAGAGAGAGAGACCGCATTTAAGTGTTGGAAATAGTGTTGTTAAGAAATCCATTGCCCCTAAATTGACGTCTAGAGTCCATGCAGTCAAAATCTGAGTAGCCCTTTCAGGAAAAAATACATAAATAAATACAGGTGTATTCTAAAATGTATATGGAGAGGCAAAAAATCCAGAACAGAAGAATCCTAAAAATCTGGAATACTTACATATCTATTGCAAGACTTACTTAAGGCTCCAGTAATGAATGCAGCGTGGTCTGGGAGTAAGTATAGAAGGATAGAGTTTTCTAGAGTAGATCCACATATACATAATTGATGAATGTTCAGTCAAGGTACCAAGTCAACTGGATAGGGAAAGGAAGGTTGTTTTAACAAATGGTACGCCAGCAATCGGGTATCCATATGGTAAAAGAAATGAACCTTCATCTCTACATCTCACCCCACATACAGAAAGGTTTTATGTTGAGGTCTATGAGCCAACTCAAATTACAAGGCAGAAAAAGCACTAACTCTAAAAAGAGGGTGTCAGGTCAATAGAAAGGAATGTTGCACACATGGGGTTGCACACTTTACCACCTTAAAAATTTATATCCGTTAGGGAGTGCCTGGGGGCTCAGTCGGTTAAACGCCACACTCTCGATTTTGGATCAGGTCATGACCTTAGGATTCTAAGATCGAGCCCCACATTGGGTTCCTCCCTGGGTGTGGAGCCTGCTTCAGATTCTCTCTCTCCCTCTCCCCCTCTCTGCTCCTTCTCTCAAAAATAATTTTTTATCTCTTAGAATAAGATAAAATTTAAGCTGATAACACTGTGAATGCTTTCAGAAACCAAATAGTTGTAATGAATCACATTTTCCCCCGAATTTCACTGATTTCCATTTTCTACATTGAAAAGTTTAGTTCGAAAGTAAAGGTGGCGAGTTTTCTGCTAACTGCTCTCTGCTTAGTTAAATCGTTAATGAGAGAAGAAATACGCGAGTCCCTTAAAGTATGTGTTCACGAAGCTGTTCAAATTAACGTATACAAATCGTTTTTTGGTGAGGCCATTAAAAAAACAATAAAGCCACGTGTGTACTAGAAAATAATGGCCTTTCTCGTGCTCAGGTCTCCAAGATTCAAAACTGAAAACACCAAGTGTAGTCATCTAACTTCCATATGATATGGGAAGACTCAATAGGTTTTCCCTAACTTGTGTCATCATTTTAAATGTAGAGCCAGATGTCCTCATACTTAATTCAGGACAACGTTAATGACATTTTAGCTAGCTGTAATGTGGGACATGAAAAATTACATATTTGATTAGTTTTAATTTGAAACGATTCCATTACTGTAACCAATCACAGTAGATTGAGCGTGCGGCAAAACACTTAAATGTGCTTTGGCCCCCTGCTTCTGTTTCAGGTGGTAAAGAGCCTATATGTTAACATATATTCAAGTGAGCTGGCAAAAAAAAAAAAAAAGCACGTTCTTCTTCTGTGGTCATTTTTATTTTCTCCCATCAGTACCGTTTTTCAAGATCCTTTTCTTTTTCTCAGTGCCATTGGGAGGGCGGGAGTGTAATATATTGCTGGGTCATTAACATTGAAAGCACTTATATTACTCTCAGCGTGGCAATGCTGCTTGATCGAGGGACTAGGTTCCCTGGGTCCCTGTTCTCTAGAAAGTTCTGACTTCAGATCTTTGAAAAGTATGCAGTCCTTTCAAATAATATGCACTTAAGACTGAAGTCAATTGACAAATTCATATTTATTGGTAGGTTTTTGTTGAATGCTGTATCAAGTGGTCTTGATGGAGATTTTGCCTATTACATTGCATCGAGCAAAACACTAACATTGTGTGCCAATTCGTGGATTAGGAAATCACAGCTGACCACATATGCAACTTTCAGTAGCATTTAGGTTACAAAATAGACATTAAACTATTTTATTTGAAATCTGGCAAATACAAGTAACAGTCTCTCTGACACTTACGTCCTTACCACGTCTCCTGTTCTCTCTTCACTCACAACACAATTCATATAATATTTGTGAATTCCAGTTACAGGAGATGTGAATTCTGTTTCTCTTGCTTCCAGTGAAGCTATGCCTTTCACAAAATAGATCCCTTTAAGAAATGATTTTGTAACAGAATGACAGCTTCCTTTTTAAAATCAATTTTTATTTATTTTAAAATTTATTTTTTAATAATTTATTTTATTTTATTAATGTTCCAAGATTCATTGTTTATGCCCCACCCCCAGTGCTCCAAGCAATTCGTGCCCTCAGTACTCACCACCAGGCTCTCCCATACCCCAACCCCCTCCCTTCCAAAACCCTCAGTTTGTTTCTCAGAGTCCAAAGTCTCTCATGCTTCACCGCCCTCTCTAATTTACCCCAGTTCACATTTCCTTTCTTCTCCCACTGCCCTCCATGTTACTCCTTATGCTCCACAAGTAAGTGAAACCATATGATACTTGACTTTCTCTGCTTGGCTTATTTCACTCAGCATAATCTCCTCCAGTCCCGTCTATGTGGCTGCAAAAGTTGGGTATTCATCCTTTCTGATGGAGGCATATTATTCCATTGTATATATGGACCACATCTTCTTTATCCATTCGTCTGTTGAAGGGCATGGCTCTTTCCGCACTCGACACCAAAAAAAAAAAAAAAAAAAAAAAAAGACTGACAGCTTTCATAGTCAAACAACCAAAGCCATCACCTTTGAATTCAGGATGAACCTTTCAAACCCTCCCATCCGATGTTTGAAGCCCTAACACCAACAGCTTGGGCCTTCAAAGTCACTTGAGTATTAACATCATTCTTCGTTATTTTGTAGATGCTGCTCTGAGTAACACAAGGAAACTCAGTTCCCCTTGAATTAAAGGAGAATGAATAGACCTTTAAAAATAAGATTTCCTTTGGAGGTGGGAACTAGATTCTGTTTCTTAAAAGTGTTGCAGGCAAACAGCACAAGAATCACTATGATCTGTGCTGCCCATGACATTCACAGAATTCCCTCAGGACTGAGGAGGACTTCGTCATTCACAGCTTGTCTCATTCTTGCAAGAACCATCTTCACACCTACCGGTCCCGTTGGGTGAAAAGTGCAGTAGTACAGCGCTCCCCGGCGGGGTCTCTCATGATGTGCACTCCCATTCCGTCTCAAAACCAGAAATCAATGATTTTGAACATGTGCAGGTAAAAAGCTTTACCTGTCTCATTTTTGGCATAACTTTTCACTAGCAAAACAAAAGAAAAATCCAAAGAGAGAAGAGAGATCACCAGAGATTTTAAACCCCTTTGTTGGCTGGTCGTTTATTTTATTCTTTGCTTCTGTTATCTAGGGAACCATAATGTACCAAAGGGTTGTATATTCTGAAGGACCTCTTTTGCACTTTGGTATTTAGGGTTGTCAGAGCTGTCTTACGTTTCTGGAAAGATCCAAAGCCAAAAAATCCTGTAGTTAGGATGTGTTGAAGTTTACATCGTATGCATCGAAATTTAGATACACCTATCACAGCTTTAAGTTAAGGCTTCATATTTGCACAAGGCGTGTTCCTGTAACAAAGTTCTGTGTTCTGACGTCTTGAGTTGCTTTTGAATTTTGTAGAAAAACCTATTCTGGTAAAGGTGTTCTTAAGTTACGTCGTGCCTCTTCCTAGGGTTTTTCTTTGATGATACATGTGTCATCACTTGTTTTAAAACCCAGGACCAGTTGTTGCATGCAGAGTTGACAAGTTATATTCTGGACTAGTGAAGACAATGGTTTGAAATTGCTGCCTTTTGAGTCACGGACTGTGAATTTTCCTGTCAAGCTGGCATATTAGGCGCATGTTTTTTGATTACTGGTTTTACAATAAACAACAGCTATATCATACGTGAAGTTCTCTTTTAAATAGGTTTTTGTGTCATGTCAAGATCGTACCAGTTTGTATGGCAAACCAATTGTATTTTATTCAAAGTTACCTGCAAATTATAACTCGTCTAATGTCCAATTTGCCGAATTTATGATGGGTGATTTATAACTCACTCAATGGAAATGCCCATATATTTGATAGTTCACTCAATGCTTCTATGACAATAACAACTGCAAAATGAGATTGAAATACGTTTCTTTGACGTGCTGATTCTGTGGTTCGAAGACAGAATTGGGAGATAAAAATGTTTGATTGATGATGTCTTTCTGCACTGAACATTTTAATTTTACAGTATTAACCTAGGGCTTTTAATCCTTTAAGACAGAAGGAGTTCTTTAGATTCAAACATACAGTTATGGTCTCTTATGTCTTAGTCACTGTACAATGAATGCTACATTTGTATATGTATTTGTATATGGAACCGTACTGTATTAATTTTATTGGGCTATAAATGTGTGTTACTATAAAACATAGCAGCAATTTCCCTTTATGTCTTCAAATTTTAATTACATTGTAAACGTACTCACCGTGTAAATGTACTTGTGTTAATTCCACATTAAAAATATTCAACCTTAAATTTATTCATGTATTTTTTTCAGTTTAGTATCAATTATACTCCGAAATCTCCTTTCCTCTCATTTATTAGTCAAACCCTAAAGGCACCATAAGTATTTTGAGTTAAATGTTTACCTCCAGGTTCGTCATAATGCCGTCATAAATAAAACAATGAGATTGAGCTCAGTGATAGCCAGATACAACAGAACAGAGAAGAGAAACCAGAAACAGAGTCTTACAGATATGGAATCTACTGCATTATTGTCTTTCCCCAAAACTTTCTTCACCCAAATTTGTAGGATAGCAGCAAATGAGGTTTCGGAGGTCAGATAGATAGCCACGTTTATGAGGGGATATTTCTACACACTGAAAAGCAATCTGCTTCCATATAGCGGAGCCCAAGGAAACCTGGGAGGCACCTCGATATCCGCGGTTGTATTCTGAGCCATTGCTAGCTTTGGCAAAGAGCTCTTAGTCGAGTGCACAGCCCATTAGGGAGCTCGAACTTCGGGCTTAATATAGAGAAGGAATAAACATCTCTTAAGTTGATTTGACTCAATCTTCCATCTTTTAAAACCTGAGAAGGTTTTGGGTGCCTCCATGAGCATCCCATTGTAGAATCAAATATTTCTGCCTGTAAATTTAGTTTGAATCCTTTTGAGGAAGTGTCGTCAGTGAGCTAGTTAATAAACTGGCCATCTCCCAAGAGCTCCTTGAAGATTAAAATGTATTCCAGCTTTATTCCTCTGTTGGCCGAAGAGTAAATGTTATTGTTGACATTTCCAAAATTGTGTACGAATCTCATACGACAGAGACATCTGGGCTACAGTATTCTCTTAAGAGAGGTCGCTTCCCGGTATATTTTTGTAAGCGTAAGGGAGTGTAAAAATGCTTCACTTGAAGAGAAATTAGTGATTTTATTTGGGGCTTAGAAATCAATCCAGTTTCACTCAATATTGACTTCCTCCAAGAAAAATGCTTATTATTAATAGGTATTAACACACAGGAACCTGCTTCCCACAGGGCAGCAGACTTGAGAGTACTTAATGAATCAAGTTGCAAGCAAGTATTGTGAAAGCAAGTTATTTTTATTACGTTTTAGTACATTTCCATACATTGATTTGGAGTGGTTGGTTAAAGAGAAAACCTAAACCCTTCATATTGTTCAAAAGAAAATCATAGAAGTGACAGCAGGCTTTTCTTTTTAGTTCAAAATGTATCTTATATATTAAAGCTCATGATGTATTCAAGTTGGAAGTATTGAGAACGGCCAATGAAGTTGAACTTCGTGAACATATATTCCTTCAGCTAAATGAAACTTTCCTTAAACCCAACCAAAATAAAACAGAAACTGTTTCAAAGGTACATTTCATCTACTTATTTTTGAGATGGACTCACTAACTTGATTACTACCAAAATAAGCGAACAAGTACAACCAGGTTGGGGAAGAAAGTAAGGTACCTCAATGGAGCAGAAGAGAAAGTCAAAGATTTGAAGCTTGAAAAGAACTTGATGTGCCTAGGATTACTTCAATTAAGTTTTAATCTCAGTTTGATAGTGCTCTATTACACGACAATCTCTGAGAAATCGACTGAGAACCAACAAAGTGTTATTAACTAAGTGAACTGTGACTCTCCGACCATAGTGGACATTTCAGAATCCGTCATTAGAAGCTAAAATGATCTCTTTCCTGAGCCGGGGGAGCATACGGGGCTATACCTACCTATACATTTACAGCTAGTTTCAAAATAACCGAATTTAGGGCAAAACAGCAAATAGTAGTAACTTACATGCAAATAGTAGTAACTTAAAAATCTGTTGGTATTTCTAAAAGTACCAAGTGTGGGGGAGGATATGAAGCAAGAAGAATTCTTACATATTGTTACTGGGAGCATAAATTGGTACAATCCTTTGGCGAATGATTTTCTAATACTAAGTGAGGTTGAAATGAATACCACATAGCTTAGCAGTCCCATTGCTAAGTATCTGTCCCAGGAAAACACACATGCTCGAGGAGATGTGTGCCAGAATGTTCATAGCAGCATTGTAAAGAATTGGGAGACAACAGGAACGACAAACAGAAAAATGGAATATTACAGAATATCCTACAACAAAGTACTGTGTAGAAGTTAAACTGAAAATCTAGAAAAAAAAAAGATCTAGAGCTATGCTGTTAACATCATGACTCTTGTGGGAAACTGATTGTGGGATAGATATAGCATTCATATAAGTTCTGTAGAAATTTCACTGATAGGGGCACCTGGGTGGTTCAGTCAGTTAAGCATCTGCTTTCAGCTCAGGTCTTGATCCCTGAGTCCCACGTTGGGCTTGCTGCTCAGCGGGGAGCCTGCTTCTCCTGCTTCTCTCTCTTCTTCTGCCTCCTTCCCCCTGCTTGTGCTCTTTCTCTCTCTCATTCTCTCTCCATTTCAAATAAAATCTTTTTTTAAAAGATTTTATTTATTTGACAGAGAGAAACACAGCTGAGAGAGGGAACACAAGCAGGGGGAATGAGAGAGGGAGAAGCAGGCTTCCCGCCGAGCAGGGAGCCCGATGTGGGACTCGATCCCGGGTCTCCGGGATCATGACCTGAGCCGAAGGCAGTCGCTTAACCAACTGAGCCACCCAGGCATCCCAAATAAATAAAATCTTAAAAAACATGCAAAATGTGTACCTTTTAAAAAAGGATTTTATTTATTTATTTGACAGAGAGCATGAGCATAGACAGGAGGAGCAGGAGAGGGAGAAGCAGGACTCGATCCCAATACCTTAGGATCATGCCCTGAGCTGGGGGGCAGACGCCTAACTGATGGAGCCACCCAGGCACCCCCCAAATGTGTACTTTTAATGGATAATTTAAAAGTATATGCTAGGTAATGACGAACGTCAAATTAAGGATGGTAGCTACTTCTGAAATTGGGGGCGGGGGAGAGAGAGAGAGAAGGAATGGATGGGTGTTCATACTTGGGAGTTCATGATACTAGTCTCTATACATTTTTATGTGCCCAAAATATTTCACCCTGTAGAAAAGTATGCTCACTTTAATTCAGTACTGGAAAAGTGCAATATAATGTCTTATTCCCTGATGACTGAAAGGTAATGAAGCACTGCACAAAATTTATATTCCACTCATCTCCATGTGGATTTGTTTTTAATCTTACACGCTGCCTGCAAATAATAGTCAAGAACTCTTTTCCACAGTTTTTGCAAATATCTTATCAGTTACTGTGAACTAACATACTAGCAGAAAACTACCGTAGGATAAACCTTTGTCAACCTCACGTATGAATGTGTTCTGTAGGAGAAATATTTGCATTTAAGAGATGTTTTATTTTACAGCATTAAATAACTACCTGTTGCTATCTGAGAACAACGTTGATGGTCTAGTATTTTAGTATTTCTAACTTGTGAACACGATCTTTCCTTAAATAACTTATATTTTAATTTACAGTGTTACTTGGCATTAATTGAGTAGCAGCACTGTAAAAATGAAGGCTTTTTAGTCAAAATGAAGGCTTTTTAGTCAAATAATCAGATTGTGCCCATTGGTTTAATAAATGTTAAACAATGGTGTCTCTTTAAAAAACACCTGGCTCAGTTGGAAGAGCATGCGACTCTTGATCTTGGGGTCATGAGTTTGAGCCCCACATTGACTGTAGAAATTACTTTAAAAATAACATCTTGGGGCACCTGGGAGGCTCAGTCGGGTAAACATCCCCCTCTTGATTTTGACTCAGGTCATGTCATGATGTCACGGTCATGAGATCGAGTCCCATGTTGGGCTCTGTGCTGGGTGTGGAGCCTGGTTGGGGTTCTCTCTCTCCCTCTCCCCCAACTCCCAACACATACACATTCTCTCTCTTTCTCTCACAAAAAACCCAAACAAACATATCTATAGCATTTGTCAATATCTATAGTGTTAATGTCCCTACCATGCAGATTTCAAGCCAGTGATGTGAAATTACTGTACTGGAAGTTGAAAAAAGAGATGTGCGAAATTGATGTTTGTGAGTTGGCATAATAAGCAAGCTCCAGCACACCACTGATACTTTTATGAAATACACAATGCTCAGTAGCATTTCTTATTAGAATGTGCTAAGATTTCTGAATTATCACCCATCATTATGTAATATGTAGCTGTTCTTTTAGCATATGAATAACACAAATTTACATTTTCTAAACCAAAGAAGCAGAGATTCTGATCTGAAGTGTGATCATCTAGGACTAGAAACAGTATATGGGACAGTGGACAGTGAAAAATAGGGGAGGCATATTTTTTTTAAAGATTTTATTTATTTATTTGACAGAGAGAAATACAGCTAGAGAGGGAATACAAGCAGGGGGAGTGAGAGAGGGAGAAGCAGGCTTCCCGCTGAGCAGGGAGCCCGATGTGGGGCTTGATCCTGGGACTCCAGAATCATGACCTGAGCTGAAGGCAGTTGCTTAACCAACTGAGCCACCCAGGCACCCCAGGGGAGGCATATTTTAATTGGAAGAAGTGAAACCCTTATGGCAAAGGACAGAAGTTTAATTGAGATAAAAAACTTTAAAATCCAAATTAAAGCCAAGAATTCACTCTATAAAAACAAGCTACAACTTCAAATTATCTACCTAAATGAGCATAGTCTTCTAGGCTAATATATATATTTTCTACATTTCCTAGAGATTAGTGTTATCTCCTCTTTATATCTTTGGAAGGAAATGATTATAGGTCTCTGTCTCTCTCTGTTGGTCTGTCTCCCTTTTTATGGCATATTCCCTATGCGTTCAGGATGATGATCTCATCCCTACTTTAGATGCCTGAGTTTTGCATTAATGTGGTCCTTAGTAGCTTCTGTCTTCCCATTTCTTTCATGCATTTGTCCATTCGTTTACCAAGCCTGCACTGAGTTTCTCAGAGCCTTGCTGCATTCTTGATGTGGCTTCTTTTAGAGCTGAGTTTCAATATCATGAAAATGCATGCTTATTTTTGTCCTATGTTCCAAGAGGGAAAGAAGATTTTTATGTGGAGATGTTCACCAGAGCATATCATGTGTTAATCATGGGATCCCTTTATTTTTATGATCTTCATGAAGTTGGTACTTAAGCCATTTTGCAGTTAGAGATCTGGAAAAGTTAGAGAATACTTTGTTACTAAAAGTTTAAGAATGACAGCATCCGGGAGACTTACTATTGAGGCAATTTTTATCGATTCAGATCACATATTTAACAGTGCACTGAAGCAACCTTTGGAAAAGAAGTCTTTGACATCAAGAATATCCCCATTCCTATTTCCGTCCTTCTCTGGACCAAGAGGGAAACTCCTACCAGGGTGAAATGGTCTGGCTGGGCATTTGAAACACCCCGTCCTTCTGTGAGGGTGTGCAGAAGATGCTTTGGCACTGTTCCAGAAACCATTGCTTCTTTATCTATAAGAAAGTCTGCTGTTCTTCCTTTCTGCTAGAGGTTGAAATAAGTCTGGCAATCTTGAGGCCAGCTGTAACTTCAAGGAGAGGGTTAAAAGGTCTGCCTTGAAAGTCCAGTCAGAGAACACCAACCCACGGATAGGTTGAAAGGGCGGGGATTCCACAGCCTCTTACCCCTGGGACTCCTTCTGCAGCCTCCGGAGTTTGCAGAACATTCTGATTTTTGTGGCTTTTAACCGTGAGATTTCTAGACGGCCTTAACTTGAGATTCGGAAAGAGCCCCGATTTCCTGAGTGCTTTGCTTAGACGGGCCTGCCAGCAGCTGACCTCGGTTTCCTGGCCCCCGCTGGCTGCACGGCAGGGTGGAAAGCTCAGTCGCGGCGGGGCTCCCGGTGTCTGGAGCAGTCTGCTATCACCGTGTGCCACATGGGTCTCCACCAGCACAGCTTCCGTGAACTGAGTGAAAATGGTGCCAGAACGCCCTTGTGCCAGATGACACTGATACGCCTGCTCTAGAAGTCAGATGTCTCATCTGGAAAGCCCAGTGCTCACAGCTGGGCTCAAAAGTAGAGCTCGGCCCACAGGTGTGTGCCACCTGTCCTCCCGAGCGCCTGCTAGAAGCCGGCGGCTGCAGCTCCTGCCTGGTCTTCGCCTGCCACTCTACCTCCCAGACTCCTCGTGGGTCTCGAGTCGGTCCTCCTGTTTGTCAATGAGAGCCTCGCTGGTAGGAATTCTAGGCTATTTTCGGTCCCAAGTTTGCCGAAAGGGTTGCCACCCGTGCACAAGTCCCCCGATGCACTATACACGTTCATAGTTCAGAGCGGGAGACCTGAGCTCTAGTCCCAGCCCTGCCACTGTGGTCCTCTGGCTGTGGCCTTATTTTGGCCTCCATCACCTCATCTGTTAAAGGGACAGAGTGGTATTTTTTCTTTTTTAATAATAATTTATTTTTTTTTCAGTGTTCGAAGATTCATTGTTTATGCCGCACACCCAGTGCTCTGGGGCAGCGTGGTTTTGATGGTTTCTATGGGCCTTGCAGCTCTGCCATACTTCAATTAGGCTGTGAGCCTTCAGGAGATTTCCCTCCAGGGAGCAAATCGGACAGGACTCTGTTCCTGCCATCACAAAAGAACTCATTTCCGAAGAACCCAAACCGGTCCTACTTAGGCAGCAAGTTATGATGACTGCACTCCATTAACACGCCTTTCTTCCCTCGGCAGGCGCTCCATTGTCATCTGTCACTTCCAATACTTGAGCGGCATGTTTCCCCCATTTAGGTGAAGTAGCCACAGTGATTTTGAAAGCACTAGGGATTCTTCCACGGCGACTGCACGTGCCCCGGGTAGAGTCCAGAGAGGCCCTGGCTCCGAAGTCGGTGGCCTTCAGGTGGCTCGGGGCTTTCTGGGCCCAGGATCTTCTTTCTCTGCCACGGGGAAGACCAATCACAGGAGGTGTAAAGCCGCCCCCCCTCGCCCCCACCTTTGGCGGGGTGGTCTCCATGGCAACCTTTGACCTACTACAGAGTGTGGGGGGGTACAGACCCTCAGTCACTCAAATGCAAAGTCACTGTTTTCTTGCAGGAATCAGTATCCTCCGAGGATCGTAACTAACAATAGCCGAACTAATTTATCTCGTTTGTTCAGGAAACCTTAATGCCACCCATTATTGTTATTTATTATGGCCTCCTTTCAGGATGCTTAATACAAGACTAATTCCTGCTCTGGGATAAACACGGCTTCAGATTCAGCTAACATTTGTTGAGCGTCTCCCGGGTAGTACGGACACAGCAATTGATGTACAGTATTTTAGTTCATCACAAAATACATAAATGTAGATTCAAGTTTAATGAACACGTTGGCGTTTGGCCCGCAGGACTCAGTCCTTGAATATTTGTTGAATGAAGGGATGAAAGAGAAGGAAATCACAGGCTGTCAAGGTCAACAGGGGCCTTTGGAGAGCGTCCTGTCCAACTGTTTCATTGTACAAATGGAGAAATCAGAGCCCCAAATGTGGAGTGATTTATCCAAAGCCATAACCACAGCTATTTAAACTCGATTCTGTCCCAGGTGGATCCAGACCACTGTCCTCTCCAGGGCACTGATGAAAGCCAGGTGACAGTAAAGCATCAAACTGTGACGTGTCATATTGCTGGACACCTTCTGCTCAATGTTCTGCTGACGGTGGTGTTGCTGATACTTCTCTGCGAATGATGCGACAGGAAAGGCTTCTTGAGAAATCTGAAAATATGTTAATTGGTACTTATGTTTGAAAGACTAAAGTAAAAAGGGATTAACTAGATGAACTTGAAAGAAACCGGCAAGGGTGAGGCCTGGCTGGGCGTGAGGTGATGGCGGCGGGGCGGTGGGGTCAAAGCGGTCGCAAGCGTGATTCCATCAGGAGTCGCACAAACAGCTGCGGTATGAACCAGAACACCAGTTTATTAACTCATAAAATAAACCATTCTAGCACATCAAAGTACCTGTGTAGGTTGGTCAGCAACCCCATAGAAGATTCAATATGGAAGGCCTAATTATAGTCCACCAGTCCCCTGGAGAGCATGGAACCAGAAAAGGGGGAGTGAGCCACCAGCACACCCTTCTCCACTGTGGGGATATGCCAGGTTAGGAGACATGATGCTCATAGCCTCTGGTCTAGGACAACTTGTTCCTTAGCCCCATATGGTACTGGAGACACACTGAGGAATTCTTCCTTGAAGACTCTATAGTTCTAGATTGCAAACTATTCTTCTCTTTCTGTTAGCATTGCTTCAGATGGGGGACGAGACATGTGAGTTGATGTCACCCTTCTTAGTTACCTCTGGCACAACACAATGACAAGCTCTTAGGGACCTATTCTGATGGGTCATTCCTTCCATGATGTATGTATTTTAATACCATGACTCTCTCAAAGGAACCTTTCCTCCAACGTCTTCAGGCTCCTGACTTCATCCTTACGCTCCAAAAAGCAAGTCAAGGACCAAACTGAAAGCAAGTCTGGGAGGGAGACAGAAACTGATTTGGGGATTAAGAGATGGAAGAGATAGAGGAAGTGGGAATAAGGGTACAGCAAAGGAAGTAGTGTTTTCTTGTGAGTTTCAACCTGTCAGCTCCTCCCGGGTTCTTCCTTTCTGAGTGGGGCACTGGCTTTACCGTGAGCTAGACCAAATATCCCTGACAGAGATCGAATACATTTCGGTGATTTTGGTGGGAGAGGTAAGAAAGATTTGGAACATGGGGTGCTGCTAAGGAGAGAGAATCAGAGAGTTGCCCCAGTGGAGAACCTTAATACCTGATGGGCGGGATGAAGAACTTAACTTCCCAGTTTTGCCAAGGGCTGAACCTGCGGGAATGGTCATAATTTCCTAATCACGGTATGTTTCTTTAGTGATTACATTTTCTAATCTACTTACTCTCATAAAATAGGAATTCTAGATAGATTTCTCCCCTAAAGAGAAAAAGCAGTATTCATAGAATGTATGCAGTGAAATCTAAAGGGATAGGAAAGCGATTAGTTAGTAAAGGACCTTGTCCCATTTCAATCCCAAATAGGTCAACCTTGGGAAAACATTTTTCTTTAAGTGAGCTTTGTTTTTTCTTTGATCCAGTTGACATACCGGGACACCTTCGTATATATCCCATATTTTCCTTTCATTGCGCACTCTTCACCCCAGCTAATGATTCCAGTTAAGAAACTGACGCCTTCCACTTCGGTCACATGGGGCCCCCCACTATCTCCCTGGCATGAATCTTTCCCTCCCTCATGGAAGCCAGCACAGAACATGTTATTATAGATGCTGAACTTTGTGGAGCGAAGGCACGTGGCTCGGTCGACAAGTGGAACTTTAAGGTACTGAAGAACTGAAGCCGATCTCCCTCTGTTGAACACTCTCCCCCAGCCACTCACGTAGCCGGAGCCAAATTTGAGGAAGATGTTCGTGTATTCCCTGTCAGCAACGCAAATGGGTGTTACATAGCTGTTCAGTGTTAAGGGTTCATCCAGTTCCAGAAGGGCGATGTCATGGCTATATTTATTAATAGTCGCGTTGTAGCTGTGGTGAAGAATAGTGCGAATCACATTTCGCTCTTGCTCTGTATTTTCCTTCACCTCAGTGTTATGTTCACCTGTGGAAAATAAATTTCTCTTCAGTCACAGGTAGACTTACACTAAGGAAGCAGACATTTCAGACCAAAAACCCATTCGGGACCATCACGGAGCTGGCATATTCGCCCATACTGGTATAAATGTTGAATTGTTCAGGTGGTAATTAATCTACTTGGCATGAATTACCCGAGCCTCCTAATTTCAAGTACTTCGACCCCTTTTTTGAGCACAGATAATATATTCATTGGGTCATGCATTCAAAGGCTGTTCCAGGCACCAGGGGTACAAAGGTGAATGATATGACACTGCTTTGGGGAAGGCTCATCCGTTGGGAAATGCACACATCATACATAATTGTACCCCTGTGAGATGGGGGTGAATCTGGGCATACCGAAAGAACTATCGGGGGGGGGGGGGCTTGGAGGATGGAAGACGTTCAGTTCTGGAAATAGTGATCCTGCAGATTCCTACCCTTTTTTGTTTATTTACCTGCAACCACGGTAATTTTATCTCCCGGCTCAATGCAGTGGGCTGCAGTTACCACCCATTTTTCATTGATGATGGACCCTCCGCAGATCGCACCGACCTTCCCATTCAAAAGGACCTGTGGAAACAAAATCATGAAACTTACTACCTAAGGTGTTTGATCCAGAACAAAATAAATACAGGTGCTGTTGACAGGAGTGGGCAGAAACTTTGATTCTAGCTGCTGGCAGAACTGGAGTGTTTCTGGAAAGTGTCAGCTTTGCAGATGAGTGGGTGTTTCCGGAGCGTAATCAACAAAGTCATTTCTGTAATTGCCTTGAAGAGAATGTGTAAGGAGAGCCAGGGGAAACTCTAGAGGAGGCTACTATGAGGGGATGGCTTCTTTTGGTGATTTGGGGCCCTGGGATGACCTTTCCAGGTGAGTTGGATTCTCTGATGGCACAGATTGTTTCATGGGAATATGGCAGGTAAATTCAGAAATTTACTTGACCACCCCAGGTCCATAGTTATTACTGAGACTTCTGCGGCTGAATGAAGTCTTGCTACAGGGTGATTTGAAAAAGTACTGATCTTTCCCTGAGGTCTTTTTAAGCTCTTTGCGAACTAGGAATTGAAACCACTGGCCTCCGTAAGAGCTGTGCTTACAGCCCTCCGGGCCATGAGGAAGAGCAGGACACCGGCACCCCTTCCTTATTCCACTCCCCTGGCTGCTTGGCAAGCTGCCTCCCTCCTGAAAAAGGTCTCCTTAGCCGTGCTTGGGCCAGGTGGACAGAGGCGTTCCAGGGCTGGTTTGAGCCTGCGCATTATTAGATAACAGGCCAATCCATTCTTTCATCTGCACATTGATTGTATAACCAGAGTGGACAATGGATATTTTTACCACCCCGATATCTAGATCAACTCGGCGAATTGCACTTCTAGCGCTCCCAAGGACCTCGAGCCGCCTCTTCAGGAAGAAGTTGAGAAGTATGGACACTAGAGGGCGCACTGAACATTTGGTAAACCCTAGCTGGGAGCTGACCAGCTCTTAGGAACTCATGCCCTTTCTCTAAATCACACCTCATCTCAGACAAAAATCCGTTTTCTTTTTTTTTTTAAAGGTTTTATTTATTTACTTGACAGAGAGAAACACACTAGAGAGGGAACACAAGCAGGGGGAGTGAGAGAGGGAGAAGCAGGCTTCCCGCCGAGCAGGAAGCCTGAAGCGGGGCTCAATCCTAGGTCTCTGGGATCATGACCTGAGCCGAAGGCAGTTGTTTAACCAACCAAGTGAGCCACCCAGGCGCCCTCATAAATCCGTTTCTAAACTAAGGGGGAGAAAAGCGGTCAGTGCTCTTAAGTGTGAGTCTGGGAAAGTCCTTGACGCATGTTCTAGTGAAGATTCTTTTTGTCCTGAATTCAATTTACTGAACACCTACTAAGTCCTAGACACTCAAGCACTGGCCCAGGAATCTTGAGCAGACTCACTGTCCACCTCTGACCCCTTTTTCTTTCTTTTCCTTTTTTTTTTTTTTAAGATTTTATGTATTAATCTGACACACAGAGAGAGACAGCGAGAGAGGGAACACATGCAGGGGGAATGGGAGAGGGAGAAGCAGGCCTCCTGCCAAGTAGGGAGCCAGAGGTGGGGCTCGATCCCAAGACTCTGGGATCATGACCTGAGCCCAAGATAGACACTTAACAACTGAGCCACCCAGGTACCCCGACCCCTTTTCCACACTTCACTTTCTCGCTGTTGCTTTTTGTACCAATATATGTAAATAAATAAATAAATAAATAAATAAATGCTTTATGTAAAAATACAGGAAAACTCACATAACAATATGATAAACATCCACATAGCCACCACCACCCAGACTTAACAGTCTTCCTAATTTTTTGAACATTTATCAATTGCTTACTATGAACTAATCATTGTGCTAAGTTTCATGTACATTTACTACAACACTTTGTGGAGTGATATTAATATACCCATTTACAGATGAGCAAACCAAGGTTTAGATACGTACATTAACTCCTTTAAGGCCAGTGGTGAAGCTAGGATGCAAACTCTTATCTACTGGGCCTCAGAATCTATGCGCCTAAGAACACAGCATGTCTTGGGGCGCCTGGGTGGCTCAGTTGGTTAAGCGACTGCCTTCGGCTCAGGTCATGATCCCGGAGACCTGGGATTGAGCCCCACATCGGGCTCCCTGCTCGGCGGGAAGCCTGCTTTTCCCTCTCTCACTCCCCCTGCTTGTGTTCCCTCTCTGGCTGTTTCTCTCTGTCAAATAAATAAAATCTTTAAAAAAAAAGAACACAGCATGTCTCAAAGTGTGGTCGGCGGACCAATGGCACTAGAATTATCTGGGATGTTTGTAAAATGTAGATTTGGGGACCCACCTGAACTTAATCAGAACATTTGGTGGGTGTGATTGGAGGAAATGAAGATCTCCAAAAAATCCTTCTGCATAATCAAGTTTGAGAAATTCTGTTTCAGAATTTCCAAGGCTTTGTGACCTTTCCTTTTTTAGAAGTGCTCAATTCACACAGAGCTGGCCATACAATTTGTGGGGCTCAGTGCAAAATGAAAACTTGGGGTCCCTTGTTAAAAAACCAGGAAAAAACACGTCATTGAAAATACTTAAATACATTTTTTTAAATTTCCTCTGTGGTCTCTTGCAATCTGATCATGGGCTTTTTTATATAATTTCTTATTTTTTTAAAAACGATTTTATCTTGTTTATTTCAGAGAAGACACTTAACCGACAGCCATCCAGGCGCCCCAAGGGTTATTATTATTTTTTTTAAGTAGGCTCTATGCCCAGCATGGAGCCTGACATAGGGCTTGAACCCACAACCCTGAGATCAAGACCTGAGCTGAGATCAAGAGTCAGATGCCTAATCCACTGAGCCACCCAAGTGTGCATGGTGTTTTTGATGTTACTACTTCATGTCATGCTTCCTCAGGCCTGGGAGCTATTTGTTGGGCGAGTACAGACACTAACTGGTGCCCAGGAGCTGCACCCTGTCATGACATGGTGCTGGTAGGAGAGGGACGCTGGCAGCAGGGGAAGGTAAGTCAGTCTGCCCTTCTCACCGGCCCACTGTGGAGGTGCGATTCCCAAGGGATTACAACTTCCATGCCGGGACATGCTCAGCACCCTCATTGGGGGTGGGCAAGAGGCTTGCCCCCACCATCCACCCTCCAAACGAGCTGCAATACACTCCTGGGCCTGAGATGCTATGCGGCCATGCCCCCTCCCCAAATGGCTCAGTGTGTGTACACCCAACCTCATCCCTCCCTGTGACGATGCAGGAGGAGGGTGACAATTATGGCTGTTGGGGGTGCGGAGGGGGGTGCGCCAGCGTGCCATAGGCTTAGGGCAGCAGAGGCCCCTGGGTGTGTATAGGGAGGAGGAGGCAGGTCTGGCCAATGAACCCGGGGACAAGGGAGTGGGAGGTCGAGAATCCATCCCAGGGAGGTGGTGAGAGGTTCTATCGAGGTAAGTGGACATCTCTCCACTTAAGGGCACAGAGACTGTGATGTAGTTATTCTGACTCCTGCCAAGGACTTGCTGCCTGGAGCTTCTATTTCTTTCTGGTGGATGGCTGAGAAATATGATTGTGTTCTTTTGAGCCCGAAGAGCGTTGTTTGTTTTGTTTTGTTTTTTTCTCCCAATCCCTGATCGGTATTAGAAATTTAGCAAACATCTTTGCCAAGAAAAAGCCCTAAAATATATTTGCATTTAAAGATATTACAAATGACTAGATTTTGGAATGTTTGCTTGGCTACCACAGGATCGCAGCTATCTAAATATGAGCTATTTGGGGGTGAGCTGTGTGCTTGGCGAAGGACAAGTTCTTGTAAGATATCACTTTGGAAAATGAAGGGAAAAATGGGAAAGCTTATGTTCTGAGTGAGGCATCCAAGTTCTGATCTGTCAACCCTTTTCGTGTCTGTCCTGTCCTAATAGGAGCCTGTTTTCTCTCTTTCAGACACATACACAGATGCACCCCAAACTCTCCACATCCATCTACAAAATACACATTCACAGATCTCTTCTGATGCTCCTCATTGATAATGCCAGCCCAGAGTAATAGCTGTCGTCCTGCTATTCTCTTCCTAACCTTTAACTTGAATCTGCCCTTTCCCTGTGATTTTCAGTAAACTCTTCTCTCTACGCACCAGCTTTCCAATGACATCATTCTTTCCTGTTCGCATACTCGTTCTCTCATATAAAAAGCAAAACCATTTCTGCTTGCTAAGTCCACAGGTGTGACTCGCCCAGCCATTGGTCTAACTTAATTTTTCTGGGCACAGAAGGGATGCTCATTTTCTTTTTCATTTTCCGGTTTTTAATGGTTAACTACACTCATCATTGAAGTAGCTTTCATCAGTCCGTCTTAGAGAATAATAATCTAAATGTCTGTCCAAAATAGTTTTGTGGAGCCAGGTGAGATTACATATGTCATGTTTTTGTTTCTCTTAATTGAAACTTTATCCATGCAGGTCAAGAGCTCAGGTGTATTTAAGGATAGCTTTAGACTTCAACTGAAGGAAGACGAGACTGGGGAAAATGTTGAGATGTTTTAAAGGTTGTTTAGGCCAAGAACAGAATATGGAATAGACAGCTTCTCAAGACATTTTTCTGGTTAAAACAGTTGTATATTGGCAATTGTCTATGATACAACCTAATAAAAAGGTTAAGGGAAGTTAAAGTCACCACTTGGCTTCCATTGCATTCCATTTTTTTCAATCCGGTAAAATGATCTCCAGATTACTAAATGTAGAATAATGATGGCTAATACAGAGCTGAGACCCATGATGAAACAGAAAACATTCAAGGCCAGACAGATCCAAACCCCAAACAGAAGAGGGGGGAGGAGCTCTTGGGGCAAGTTTGCGCATGCCCAGAATTATTGGCTGACAGGTCAAGGGCAAGGGACCAAAACGAAATTAAAGCTTTAGAAAGCCAAAAACATGGTGTTTCTCAAATTTCTCTTCTAAGCTGTTGATGAAGGTGGTCTTGTAGTAAAGGTGTTCTGATTTCACTTTTTTCTCCACTGTTCAAAAGTTTTCATGGCTTCCTGATGTAGTTATATGAAATTTGAGTCGTTTTTGTTTTCTACTCTAAGGATAATAGTGACTCTAGGAGCTATCCTTTCTGTCCTCTTGTAGTGCCCTTCACCCTCCGGCTTCCTCTCCTGGCTCCTAAAGTGTCCCTGCGAGTCCCTGCCCCTCCTCCCGAGCTCTCCAGAAGCTCTGTGTCCTCGGAGGAAGGGGAAACGAAGGAAACTGGCCTCTGGGCCCTCCCCCTTCCCCCACCGCAGGGAGGTTAGAGGTCGGGCAAATCCACAGTGCTTTTGGTCCTAGGGGTCCTGGGTGGGGCTGGCCCCCAGCTGGAACCGAGGGGGCTATGGGAACGCCCCGGGGCAGGGGGCGGGCCCAGTGCGGCTTCGCCTCCTGCCCGGAAGCAGAAAAGAAAGCCCTCGGATAAGGTAAGGATGGAAACACAGCCACGCTTGAACTATAGGGACAAGGTGGACCTCACTTCTTAGGGTCTCAAACGTGGATGGAGTGGCTGAGGTCCCCGAGCCCTCGACACTCTCCCCATGGATTCATCAGGCTCCTGCCGTCCCCAGCTCTTCACCTGAACAGTCCTACAAACATGGGTTCAACCCAGATTGTCTCCCAAAGCTGCCCAGCACGTCACCAACACTGGGGTTGGAGAGGGCTTTCTGAACGGGGCCAGAATCTGCTTGCCTGCCTCTAACTTTCACTCAAAAAGCAAAAGTCCCTTTCTCCCTTGCTGTGTGGCTGGCCCCTTAGCTCTCCACTAACAGCTAACTTGAACCTTTTCCTTAGTCCACTAATCCTCTCCGGCTTGAGGCCGTCCATTACTCCAGATGAAAGTGACCTCCCTACGTTCTTCTTTGTGTGATTTGCTCACCCAAGTGGTTGCTTTATACCCCACCCCCTACACTTTCAGGAAGCATGGGAACTGGGAATCCTTTCTGGGTGATATTACTAAACTGTTTCATGTTTCCGAGCTTTCTCCTGACGCCTTGGCTGCAAAGCAGGTGTGTTGGGGTCTTGCCTGCAATCAGATCAAGTATTTCCAGCTTGCAGATTAGTTGGGGGATGTGGGGCTGGCTCATCCACAGGCACCCCTGCAGTCAGTAATCCTAGTGCGTGTGGCGTTGAACATTCCAGATGATCTTAGCTAGGCTTGATGGGAAAGAGTTAATAGGTACACTATGTAAGTGTGCAGTGAGGACGACATGAAAAGATTTGACATGGTGTGTATCATTTATATCTTCTTCCTGACCAGTACAACCTCAACAATCATCTAACAGTTTCTTCTACTTAAAAGAAAAAAAAATAGCTTGCTAGAGTTACTAAAATTTCTATTAGGAAAGACTTGCATTGTTAAAGCATTGGCACGCATCTGCTTAAAGGGGTTGGGTGGAGAATGGAGAGATTATGTGACTAAATTGAGACTTTATACCAACTGATCCACTCAGGGGCCCTCCAACAAAGCAGAAGTGGGGTGTCTGGGTGGCTCAGTTGTTGGGCGTCTGCCTTTGGCTCAGGGTCCTGGGATGGAGCTCCCCATCGGGCTCCCTGCTCAGCAGGGAGTCTGCTTCTCCCTCTCCATCTGCCTTGCCACCCACACTTGTGCGCGCTCTCTCTCAAATAAATGAAATCATAGAAAAAGGCAAAGCCAAGGTTAAAGAAAATATAGTCTTCGTTGTGATGGCCTACCATCCATCAGTAACATTCTCTACAATGTCTGTGCCAATCCCTACCTCCTAGGTAAATGTTCAATATCTTAAGACCCATTATGTTGGAAAATATCCTGAAGAATCCTGAATATATACATAGTTACATAGTTTCAGAGAATTCCAGTGGTGTTAACCTGGGACGGTTACCTGATCCTGGCTTAAATTGTTACTGATTTCATGACTGAAATGTCCTTGAAGCTATTGGTCCCTGATGGCAAAATTTCAGACCTGAGTAGAGAAAATATTTTGGAGCGAAGCATCTTGAATCGCCACAAAATCATATGACCGTGGCTGCTAGGGACTTCTGAGTTAGACTGAACTATTACAAGCACTGCCCGTTAGAGCTTTCTGCAATGCCGGCGGCGTTCTCTGTGCTGTCCAGCACCATGGCCACCAGCCATATGTGGCTGTTATGCACTGGAAATGTGGCAGGTGTGCCCGAGATGAATTTTTAATTTTACTTAATGGCAGCTATTTAGATTTAAATAGCTACATGTGGTTAGCAGTTATGTTATTGAACTGCACCGTTTTATATAAAGACTAGCCTGTCTCCTGGCCTCTGGGGCCCATCTCTTCTCTCAGATGGAATCACTTAGACTTTAACTGCAGGGTCAATGACAAGTTTTGCTACAAATCTAGCTCTTGGTTGTTGCCTCGGAAACGTGCACAGGTGATTCGCATGTGGGCTGTCTGCAGATCACTTGGAGAAAATGTGGGACTGGAAATGTCCATACCACGAGTTTACTGTTCGGTGTTTTGTCCCTTTGGATTCAAATTGTAGTATATGCATCAAAATCACCCAAAGGGCTTGTTAACTAGCACACAAATTACCGCCCCCCCCCAAGATTGAGCTTCAGTAGGTCACTGGGGTCCGACACAAAAATCTACAAGCCCCTATTTCAGACCCCAGTTCCTAGCAACCCAGTTCTTGCTTTACTCCTTACTACGTGAGGCCTTTAAAAGTCCCCTCAGGGGCACCTGGGTGGCTGAGTCGGTTAAGCATCTACCTTCAGCTCAGGTCATGGTCCCAGGGTCTTGGGATCAAGTCCCACATTGGGCTCCCTGCTCAGCTGGGAGTCTCCTTCTCCCTCTATCCTTCCCCCATGCTCATGATCTCTCTCTCAGTCTCTTTCTCTCAAATAGATAAGTAAAAAAAAAATCCCTTCAAAATAATCTGATTTCTCTCAGACTTTCACCAGTTCTCGCATGAGCTGAAGTAGTGCCCTGACCTCCCAGTTGCATGTCTGCAATCCCACTTCTTCATATCCTTTAATGTTGAAACTTGCCTAAACACTCCCTGCACCCCAGGAGGCCTGTCTAGTGCCCTTGCCTCAGCCCCCACCTGGCCCGTCCCTTGCCCTCTGGGCTCCAGTTTTGATACACCATTAATATAGAGTACCTGCCAAGGGAATTGACCGGGCTTGGCATCTTTTCCACCAACAACTCGAGAGAGGTCGTTGAGTGGCTGGGTGAGGTTCTTGAAATTTTTTTCCGCGTCCGTGGAATTTTCATCGTCCATATTGGAAAAAAAAGCACGGGTGTGTGTCGTAGAAATGTGTGGGACAGAAACTCTTCCACATGGAAATGGCACTAGAAACATGAGGGAAAAATTTAGCATTCTGATATTTCTCATTGGCAAGCAGAGCGTGTATTACAGAAATCGAGAATGAGGCCTGTCCTTGTCACTTCTGAGAAGCAGGCCCATCGATAATTTAAAAATCTAATCAATGAATGTAGTCTCAAACTAAAAGGTTAATTGCATTATTTTCATGGAAAGTTTTCAAACCCTTCATGAAAAGAACATTTGGCTCAGGAATTCATCATCTTTACAGAAATAGAATAGGTGTTCCAGAATCAAATTTTGTAAGAGTTTTATAAAGTCTAATGACTTTGGGGTTTTTTTTCTTTTTATTTACTGAAACGACTTACTCTCAAGTACTGTCCCTAAATGGGATTCTGACGTCTGGTGCCCTGGGACTTGAACTTTAGAATCTGGTAAATGGGACTTCTGCTGCTTTATTGGGAGCCAGGCTTTCTTTCGTGGACTACAATGCCTTCTAAACTCCAAGGTGGATTTAGGGATATGTTGGGAAGAAATCGTGATTTAATTATTTAATTTGGGTCAGTTCATTTCTTAAAACAAGAAATCGTCTGATATCAGGAGACACCTCACATTTCATTTCCGTTTCTTACTTTCCTTCTAGTCACATTCCTTATAACAGACATTTCTATAGCAACCAGCTGCAGCAAAGTATCATGAAGACAGCATGTGGTTGGGAAAACAGGAAATTAGTTCAAAATACTTATGTATAAATATATACCATCAACAATGCTAGAGAAAAGGGACCATTACTATTGAAAGGCAGGAAAGCCTATTTTAGGTTTGGCCTACTTACTCTGCTAAGGATAAGGCTATATTCAAATATAACACTTAATAGCTCAAGGTGGTTCTCAAATTTTTTTTTCTTCCAACATAGAAGGGCTTATAAGGGCTTAGCTACTATGCCATCTGTCTATGCTGGAAGTTAGATTTTGAAGTTTAAAACATATAGCTCTTCTTCTCTGGAGCTTGGCTGGCTATGAAATGATGCATGTGAAGAATCAGGCAGAAGGATGGGGTGGGTAGGCCCCTGAAGCATTAGAGACTCTTTATTTTAGTTGCAGTGGCATGAATACTCGTGGCTTCTGGTCCTTTTTTTAATTTCCTCTGCCGGGTGCTTTGGTGAGATAGGTATCGAACCCAGTTACAGAGGAATGGTGCATGATTTAATGCACCAATTTAGTACCAGGCTTTGCAAATGTAAAAGAAATTATATCTAGTGTGCTTCAAAAAGGCCCCTCATTTATCAAATATAATTGATCCTGCGGAACCTACTTTTTTTTTTTTATCAATGTTTCTATTCCTTTCGTTGCAGAGAAAAGCAATGTGAGTGTGGAGTGGAGGTGTTCTGAATGCCCTAGTCAGCTGTGAACATTGTGGCCTGGGTGACTGTGTTCGTGAGCCCGGCACAACTTGAAACAGATGGTTGTTGGAACTATTCGGATGCCAAGCGTGTAAACTCAGCCCAAGACGCAAGGATAGGAAATAACCTTCTCAGAGGAAGCCAGCCACACCCCAACAGAATCAGGCTTAGCATTCACCATTCTGAGTACTAGAAGCCCTCAATCAGTCTTTTGTGTATCTTTTATGGCCTGGGGTTGCTGTGGTAATTTGACTCGATGCATTCCAGATACACAGAAGTAGAAACAAATAGGGATTATAAAAGTAGGTAGGTTAGTTAAAATGCCCTGAAGGTTCAAATATAGATTTGGAGGATGGGCCTCCCCAGGTTAAAACAAAGCAAAACAAAACGAACAACTTGTTTAGACTTTGACCTGCTGGTTCACAGGACCTCTCGTCTGCCGCAAGTTGGTACCCCATGGTACAGGAGCAAACCACCTTGTTTTCGGGGCCCCATTTACAAAACTGCTTGCATCTGCCATTCTTAATGTTGCATGTTAAATCTGAAAGAGAGCGAAGTCAATAGCAAAAGTATCGTTTCCACGTGCGTTTCTCAGGAGTACATGAAACCACTGACTCATGTATAGGTCAGATGTAAGCACCGGGCATTCACGGAGAGAAGCTTGGTAACCTCGAGCTAGGAGTGGAAGGAAAGATGAAATTCTTAATAAGGCATAAACATGGCAGAAATATATTGATTTGGAATAAACTGAAGGTTTGGCTGTTCAACTTTCATTAAATCTTGGATTGCAATTTTAAGAAGCTGTTTATTAAAGGATAATATATATTCAGAGATGTCCCTCGAAACTTCAGGGTGAATTTTCACTAAGTGTGTGCGCCTGTTTAAACACTATACTGATCAATGGATGGGCCATTATCCCCATCTCAGAAGCTCTCTGTGTGTTCCCTTCCACCAATAGAAGCTGAATACTTTGTGAGTTTCATCCATGTTATTTGTACAGCAGTGGTTCATTTGCATGCTGTGTAGAATGCCATTGTGTAAATATTACTGTTTTTACCCATTTTACTGCTGATGAATATTTGAGTTGAGTTTCCAGTTTTTGGTTCTTAGGTACAATACTATAATGAACATTCTTCATGCATATCTTTTGGTAATATATGCATGAATCCTGGGTATATCCTTATGAGTGCAATTATCAGATCGTATGTTCAGGTTTAGTAAATACTGCCAAGTAGTTTTCTGAAATAATTGTACAAATTTAAATTCCTGCCATCGGTGTGTGAGGGTTCCAGTTCTTGGATATATTTATTGCTGGTTTTTTCTCCCACTCTGACTTGTCTTTTTGTCCTAAAATAGTGTATTTTGCTGAATAGAAGTGCATAGTTTTTTTAATGTTTTATTTATTTATTTTTAAAGATTTTTATTTATTTATATGAGAGACAGAGCACAAGCGGGGGGAACAGCAGGCAGAGGGGGGAGGAGAAGCAGGCTTCCCGCTGAGCAGGGACCCTGATGTGGGGCTGGATCCCAGGACCCTGAGATCACGACCTGAGCTGAAGGCAGATAGATGCTGAAGTGACTAAGCCACCCGGAAACTCCCACTTTTTTTTTTTTTTTAAGATTTGTTTATTTTAGAGAAGTAGGGGAGCAGAGAGGGAGAGAAAGTATGTAAGGCAGACTTCCTGCTGAGTGTGGAGCCCAATGCTGGTCTTGATCTCATGACCCTGAGATCATGGCCTGAACTGAAATCGAGAGGTAACTGCCTGGGCCCCCCAGGTGCCCCACTGAAGTTTGTAGCTTTAATAGAATCCAATTTATGTAAGCACACTGGAAGCTGGCTGAGGTGTGTATATAGCAGCACAAGAGAATGAAATCAGGTTCTTTAAGGGGGCTAAATGCCAAAGACATTATGTGTGGGCACCGAAGAGCATTCTAGTGGCCCACATTTGCTTTACTTTCCGGTACACTCTCCCTTATTAACACCAAGTGCTGTTCTTTGTCTCTTGTAATCCTTTTTGTCTTGGTTTCTATTTTGCCTGCTATTAAGATCGCTTCACCAGTTTCTTTTTGTTAGCATTTACCTGGCAATCTTTTTTACACCCTTTATTTTAGCCTCCTGCTGTAATTTTATTCTAGGTACCTCTTTTGTCAACAGCATACGATTAGGTTTTTAACTCTAGATTGAAAATTGTCATTAACCCCAACTCACTGACTTCTGATCTATTTGGTTGATTCCTGCCATCTTATTTTGTATTGTTTAATGACCGTGTTTCCCTTTTGTTTCTCCTATGCAGTCTCGATAACAGGAAGTAGCACGGTTCGGGGCTGGCTGGCCGAGACCGGCTGAGTTCAGAGAAACAGGCTCTGTCTGCGCTTGGTCTTGTTTCTGTCTGTAGAGCAGCGCAGGAACACAATGGAGAGGAGACGTCTTCCCCCTCACCTCGCTGTTCAACAACAGTGCCACTTTCAAGAGAAATGCTCACTTGTCAGTGTAGTGAGAACGCGGACAGTTTGAAAAAGCAGGACTCTATTCGACCCCTGCTATGTTCCTCAGTTCCCCTCAGCCACACGGGTGTCCTTGCCAGCGCTGCGGCCCTGCGCTCTGTATCAACCCTGACCTTGGATGGCCTCTGCGCCTATCTGCACTACGTGCCCCTCCCCTCTGGCCTTGGCACTTCCGCGTTGATGGGGGGGGGGGGGAGTTAACCGCCCCTTGGCCCCTGGCTCAACTTCTGACCACTGGGAGACAGATGCTGATGGACAAATCCTTTCACCATCTCCCCTCCTAGAGGGACTGTCCCGAGGTGAGTTCCTCTGGTTCCTTGGAAAATAGTCTCAGGAGATCCAGCGATCAGTTGTAGATAAGGAGAGATGACTCTACGATCAGTTCTCCTCTCCTCACTGCTTCACGTCCTTGTCCCTAACTCTTGCTCCCTAGGATTGCGCACTTTCATAAATAAGCTTGAGTCACAGACTCTTCGCCGCCCCCCCCCGCCCCCGGAATCCAGGCTAACAGAGTGACTATATGGTTTTGGAGTATATTATGGATTTTTGAGTGCCAGATCTCAATTTTCAAATGCTATTTTACACAGGCTAGCATAGATTAATGTAATAATTTGCTCATGTCTCTTACTGCCACTTCCAGGAATTAAGGGGAGGCAAAGCCACTATTGCCAGGGTAGGCAAAGGAACCCACTTGAGCCTTTAACCTGTGCCGCCAATAATCTACTAAGTGCGCGATCCAAAAAGATGGCGCTCGGTCCTTCATATTTATTTTTAAAAGACCTTTCTCCTTACTCATGGTGATTACATCCCTGGCTCTTTTCATGTTACTGGCTATCATTTTGTTGTTACAAAGCAGTATGAAAGTGGTCAGCCAAGTCAAATACCACCTGTAGGAAGAGTTTAGTCAGTATGAGATTGTTGTCAGTTAACAGAGGGAGGCGGTAGGTGTAGCCTGGTGGGTTGTAGGGCACGTGCAACAGGAATGATAAACTTGGGGTGGTTTTCCTAATTCTGACTCTGTGTCCCTGGCAAAGTTACTAGACCAGTCGGCCATTTTCCTCATTTGTCATTTTTCTTTCTGACATGGGTTGTGTGTGCAGTGGGAAATAGTGTTGTCCAATCAGCAGTCTTTTGCTCTCAGAGAAAGGACTTAAGACTGGAAATAGAACAGTAGCACAAGGAGTTTCAGTGAGGAGGTCCCTAGCCCAGGATCTAAGGAACAGTCACCATGGGGCTCATTCATCAGTGTCTTATTGAGCATTTAGATGTCTGGCATGTGCTGGGTCTGGGTTCTCCCTGGGCCTGAGGCTGGTCTCTGCCTAGAGTATCTGTTGAGCCTCTCTTTTCCCTTCATGTCAGCCCAAACACCTCTTTTTAATTCTGCTCATGCCTCCTACCAAAGTCATCATGTTCTGCTTTATTTTACTCTGCCTTCATCTTCCCTCATATATCCACTGATCTGAAAACCAAAGCTCAGACAAAAGATGTTCTATTTAACTAGATTACCATAGAATATGCTGGTGTTCAGCTAAACTCAATATATTTTCTTCTCTCCTTTCCACAGAAATACTCAGTAAACAAGAGTGTGATGTCTACAGTGTGTCAGCAAAGTGTAAAAAGTGTTTATGTGGTTGTGATTTTTTTCTCTCCCTCCTAACTTACTAGATGCCTCTAGTGCTCTTTAGATGGGACAGGAATGACTCACGTTCTTACAGACCTTGATCTATCTGGAAAGGTCTCAGGCGTGATACGTAAATGGGGACCTACAGTGGTCATTATTCTAACCACAGGGACGAGGCAGCCAATTCATTGTTATTCTTTAAACTAGAAAGCATGCCTGATGAGCAAGGGAAGAGGCAAATAATAAGATCTTAACCATGGAAATCTCCCCTGCCCCTGCTTTTTTTTTTCCAAGACAAGGGAGAGGCAAGAAATTTGGGGCTTCAGTGCTCCATAAACTGTTGTCTAGCGGCCTTTGAGGTTGGTCTGTAGATCAGTTTGAAGCAACAGCTTTCACGGGAGTTTGTATGCATTTCTGCTTTGCACTAGTGTCTGAGATAAAAAGATTTTTGAGAGAATTCCCACTTTGTCTCTGAACTAACTGCAGCAAGAGGATTTTTCTCGACCTGGATCAGGTACGCTGGGGGAGAGCGAGGCTCCCTAGAGGCCAGATACGGTGGTAGACACAAGGGCGACTGCAGAGCCTTTCCCAAACCAAGGTGTGCAGAGCCTGAGGCCCGAGGAGGGGGCTGCCAGGAGGCCTGACTCTGGGGCTGCGTGGCCCACAGCCGCACGCGGGTAGCAAACCTGCTATAGAGTTCTGTGCTTACATCTACATTCCACAGGGTAATCTCCTCCATTAGAGTGTCTTCGTTTTAAACTAAAGACACTTAGGAATATTTAATGCTAAACAGTATTTTTAAAAAATTGCTCCTAATTTTATTTCATATTACTATTATGTTTTTAAAGTCAGCCCTGCCCCTACCGTGGTCCTTAAACTCACAACGCTCTACCGACTGAGCCCGCCAGGTGCCTCGCTAAACACTGTTTTGATTTACACTCTACTACAATGTGCCCTTCAGTTTGAACTGAGACTAATTGAGTTATTCATTCCCTCAGCTCCAGTGGCTATATTATTTAAGCTGATAATGAGTAACTACTCCAAAGATTTCCGTAGGTTTCCATTATAGCAGGATCAGGTTTATCTATGGAAATCTGAATTTGAAATTAGAACCTTCCAGATGGAAATAGCACCGCAGAGATCTTGGGCGAGTTACCACACCCACAGGAAAGGGAACTGAGGCGCTGGGAAATCGGAGGGAATGGGAGTCCGGCCAGGGGTAGAAGTTCACTCACCTACATATGTTCTCTTCTTTCTTTTTAAATGTTTCTGCCCTGCCACCTTTTCCTTTTGTTGTCTTCTATCCTTTTTTTATCTTTTAGATCTCAAAGGAAGATGATCAATGTGGTTCTCTTTAGTACCGGAAAGATTTCTGAACAACATCACAGGCGACTTTTTTCCTTTCTCTGTAGGACAACTGTAGCTGCTGAGGTTCATTTTGTTTTATGCCTTTTTTCATCTGTGCTTTAGGTGGATTGGTAGAAAGTCTTAATAGAGTCCTGCCAGTTTTCTACTCTTTGCCCTTAGTCAGGTAGCCTGTGCTGTTGGATTCTTTCCCTAGAACTGTGTCTCCACTCATCTGGAGTTTCAGAGGAGAGAGAGACTGTCATTAGCATGCTGTGCCTTTCACAACCATAATACCAGTAATCTTGCACCCGGAGATAATAAGCAAGTAGGAGAAGGGCTTGGGGATTTACTGCTCCAATTGCCAAAATCCCAAGGGGAAAAATATTCTGGGCTATGAAGAGAAAAGAGGCACTGTGCTCCTAAATTTGCTATGTAACTTTTTTGGTGTAAACCATGTAGTCAAATTCAGGAGTGAGCTCCGACTTTTGTCAACAAATTTAACACGTGAAGTGGTTAGTATGTGCAGAGAAATGCCTGTTTTATGGAGAATTGGTCTCGCCATAACTCAGTTCTATATTTCATTGATTTCCACTGCCTGTGTTGATAACAGTTTAGTCATGAGTTCCAACAATTTTATGGGTTTGGTTTTCTTTGCATTTTGTGGATAGGAGAAGTGTGGGTTTTGGTCAGACCAACTAAAGTTCAAGTTTAGGCTCAACCATTTATTGCCCCCTGTGATTTGCAGCTGTCTGAGCTATAGTTTCTTCATCTGCACAGAATGGGGATAATAACGGTAATGAGAGCCTATGGTTGTACTGAAGATTAATACATGAGGGGAGCATCATTATCCTTTAATATTAGCTGCCAAATATCGTTGCTCTTAATGTAGTTTCTTGAACTCATCCAAGAAACTAGAACTGCAAATCAAATGAATGTTTATAAGCTTTGAAAGTATATGCTTTACCCAATGGAATATTCTCGGCCATTTTAGAAAAGGAAACCCTGTCCTATACAACAACACAGATGACCCTGCAGCCAGCCACAGGAGGACAAATACTGCATGATCCTACTTATCTGAGGTGTCTAAAATAGGCAGAAATGTAGAAACAGAGACTGCAATTATGCTTGACAGGGAAATAGGGGAGCTGCTGTTCAACGGGTATAAACTTTCTAGAATGCAAGATGAAGGCATTCTAGAGATGTGCTGCACAACACAGTCCCTACAGCACCATATAGTACGCCTCAAAATTTGTTACAAGTATAGGTCTCCTGGGGCACCTGGGCGGCTCAGTAAGTTAAGCATCTGCCTTCGACTCAGGTCCTGAACTCAGTGTCTTGGGATCCAGCCCCACGTGGGGCTCCCTGCTCACTGGGAAGTCAACTTCTCCCTCTCTCTCTGCCCTTCGCCTTGCTGGTGCTCTCCCCCCCCCCAAGTCAATAAAATAAAATCTCAATAAAAGTATAGATCTCCTGTTAAGTGTCCTTTCCCACAATAAGAATATGTTTTTAAGAGAAAGTTATGATACATATATACTGCATTTTCCACTTTCATCTGGTTCCACGGGGAATCATGGAACCACGAGCAATCAAAAAATGGTTACTTACCTAACTCACAGTTCTTTCCTTCAAATCCAACTTGACACCAACATTCATAGGAATTAACGCCATCTTTGCATATGCCACCATTTAAACATGGATTGGACTCACATTGATCTCCATCTTTGAGATAGGTTAAGAAAGTTGAATTAGCAAATCAGCTGCTTAGAATGCCTCTGTGCACAGACTCCTGGGAGGGGAGCCTGATTTTAGGGTCAGAACTGCTGCTGCTTATGGGATGGCCCCTGTCTTCCTGAATTTCCAAGAGAACAACCCCAACAAAACTTCTCGGGCTGCTACCATCCTGGGAAATTGCTCTGAGGAAGGCGTGCATGTAGTTTATGCAACCCAAGGGAAGAGGAATGATGACAAGTTCTAAACCAAATCTCAGTGTGGTACAGGGTCTTGCAGATGGTACTTCCGCCCCGAGAACTGGCAGCCCCAGCCTGGAGAAATGCTTCTACTTCCTTCTGGTATCTTTCAGTTTTTAAGGTATAGTATGCAGTCACGGTTCAGAACAATGGAAGAGGTGCCGGAAGCATCTCTCACTGCTGAAAGATCTTCTGCTGTCTCTGACTTAGGTCCCAAATGGTCTAGGTAAAGTGAGATGTAACTCTTCTTTTTAAGAATGTTTTTTAAAGTTGTAATTTTTAAGATTTCTATTTTTTAGTGTTTTTTTCTTAAGCCTTTATTTTAATTCTCATTAGCTGACAAATACTATTGTATCAGTTTCAGGGGAGAAACCGCTTTTCCCCCACACAGCTGAAAATGAAAAGTTTCTGAAGGCCTGCTTTATTTATATATAAGTTGGCTGTGTTTCTTCTTTACCTTTCCTGAAGTTTCTATATTCACAGAGTTCTTGAGAGCCTTAGAAGACACCTGCGGTAGGAAACCAAGAGGAAGGAATAGGCAAGAGGGGAAGGCTCAGGATGAGAAGGGAAGCTTTGAGTCTGGTTTCTGAAAGCTCTTGCTCAATCCATACTTCTAAGGAAGCCGCAGGAGAAAAGGATGAATAGAACCAGAAGGGAGCTGGGAACTGAGCTAAGAGAAACAACCCGGAAGAAAAAATAAAAGGACAGCTAGAGTAAGAGGTAAAGATGACCTAAGAATGAAAGAAAGAGAAAGGGGGCAATGGAAGGGAAATTTCTAATTTTAGGTCCCACTTTGGAGCAAACTCCCCCCCATCCAGTGCAGAGGTTGCTTGCCTGAGGGGGAGGAGTGGCTCACCTGCCCCCCTCCCGTCAGGAGGACCCATCCAGCTCCCATTGACTGAGGGCTCCTATCCCTTTCTCAGAAAGATCCCTCCCTGGAAAATCTGCTTGCTATAAAGATCAGACCTTGTCCCCTCTGCCCCTTGATCCAGTGTGCTTTTGCACAGATAGTTCGATTTGTTCCAATTCTATGAAAACAAAATACGTTATCTCTGGTTTATTATTATTGATGTTCAAACCAGTCTAAAAAACGAGCTACATTTGCACTTTATATTATAGCCCAACAGATCTGAATTATTTAGGATGTTTCACTGAAAGGGTCTGGGCTTGCAGCCAGCTACACAGCAACTCATTTGCTGAGACACAGTTTTAAAATGAATGCCATTTTATCCTGTATTTAGTCCTCCTTTGGGCGCTTGTCTGTGTGTACTTTGGGCTCAGGCGAAGCCATAGACAGAAGCAGTCAAAGACCTTGTCAAGTGAGAGGTTCCCGTTGAAGGCTACTAGGCTGTTGTTAATGAATAACTGCACCTAGATCTGCAGGCTAGGAGGGGTGCTCGTGAGGGCAAGGGCTTGCCCATTCGGGAAATTGGGTTCTCTTCTGGGCTCTATGACTCCCCAACTGGATGACCTTTGGCAAGCCTTTGAGCCTCCCTAAGTCTCAGTGTCCTCTGTAAACTGAGGTTGATGACGCTTTGCTGACTGGGTTGGTGTGTGAATTAAATATGACAGGCGCTCTGTAAACCGTCATGTGCTTGACGGACAATCTTCCTTCTTCAACCGGGCTGTAGATAGTAGGGGATAAGGTGGGTGTGAGGGGCCTGCACCTGGCAGTATGAGAAAGCCCACAGGGTAAGAAATATCATCAGCTCTTTTGAGGTGGTTAGGAATCCCAGCTGTAACCGAAAAGAGGCAGGGAGTTATTTTCTTTTTGCATTTTTGTTCGCATTTTTGGTGGAGGAAGCGTAAGTGACAGAATCATGCCCCTGAGGTTTTCGTGATATCTTCACCCCAGATACAGTAAACAACACAGCTTTTGACCCAGAAGGCAGGGGGCTCAGCTGCAAAATATGGTGCTTAAGAGGCTCTGACCAACCCCTGCTGGGGACTAGGGTGGGCAACGAAGGGGTCATGGGAGTTTAAAAACAGCCAGAACTTTTTTGGGGAGGTAAGGAGAAATTGATTTGCTTTAAAAATCTATCACAAGGGGCACCTGACTGACTCAAGTCGATGGCATGCGTGACTGTAGGTTCGAGCCCAATGTTGGGGATAGACATTACTTAAAAAGAAAATCTTTAAAAAAAATCGCAAGATTTAAAGTTTTAAATATAATGGAAATAAAGACTAACAGGACTCATTTGGACTAACTGCAGGGGACTTCCTGAGCAGAGAATTGGCCTGGAGGCCTTATTACTAACAGCAAGGAAAGGCCGAGAAAGTAAATGTAATGGAGCGGACTTCATCCTCCCTCAGGAGTCAAAAACAAAAGTGGAGAAATTGAGTTACTAGAGTATGAACAAGTTCCAGAACAGCAAGTGGAACATAGCACTGGACGGTTCTGTCCATGCAGCTGGTCTCAGATAAGCCAACCTCTGGAACGTATGCTGCCTCAAAATCCTGCTGCTAGATTTTACATTAGTTTTAAAGCTCAGTCGTCATGGAAGTTTTGACTTTTCGTCCTTTGGGTCAATTATTTCAACAGATATTTACTCTGTACCAGGTAGTGTTCGAGGTACCAGGAATACATCAATAATAGGAACACTTGAAACCCCTGCCAGTGTGAAGCTTGAATTCTAATGAGTTGGGGAAAATGGATAATAAATAGGAGAAGCAGGAAGATTCATTACATCTTAGCTCAGATGGTGAAAAGTGCTGTGAAAAATAGGAGAGGAGGTTGTGGTATCTAGGTGATGGGGTTATGGGGAGACAGGTTGAAGTACTAACAGGTGAGCAAGGTAGGTAGGCTTCATGGAGGTGGTGACCTTTAGGTGAAGAGCTGAAGGAGGGGAGGGAGCATTCCAAGGAACAGTCAGGTCAGAGACCAAAGTGGAAGCATGCCTGGAGTGTGCCGGGAGCAGCAGGGAGGCCAAGATGGCTTCCCTCTCCTCCCCCTTCCCGAGATCCCCCCAATCCCACCACCACCCTGCATGTGAGGAGGAGAGCAGGAGGAGAGAGTCTGAGGGCCAGTGCAAAAGAAGGGCCGGGACAATCATGGAGGGCCTTGTAGGCCATCATGAGGAGGAGGACTTCTAAGCAATAAACATTTAAGTCAGTCAGCATTTTCACATTCTCTACTGAGGGTTGAAAACTCTCACTCAGTCCCCAGGTGCGCTCATCCCAGTTTCTTCATTCCATCTGGAGCCTGGAGTGAAACAAAGTCTCCTCGAAGCCCTAAGGAGGAGTAAGCCGATCTGCCCACTGATAACCCCACGCTGGCATAAAGCTGTTGTTTATCACCATTTCGTCTTGGATAAAAGAGTCGGACCCTTCTCACAGAGTTTTATATATTGTCTATTTATGCAGAGAAACGATACAGAATTCCCAAATGTTTCCTATACCAGTTAGAGGGAAAAATTAATTGCTTACCAACATATTGCTTCCAAAATTCAGTCTATAAAGAAAAAGAGGACAAGTTAGTGGTAGTACTCAAAATATTTTGGATTCGATTCCTTCCCTTTTATAACATTTGTAATACATATATATGGCTGGCTATTTTAAAATTCCAAAGAGAAGTTTCTTTCTCTTTTTCTTTAGTTTTCTCTACTTTGCTCTGCATCTGAAGAATATTATGTGGAAATACTCACAGTTTTTTCATTGTTTTCAATAGCTTCTCGAGCTTCTTCAAGACTACACTTTTCTTCTATACATTCTCTCTCAAGGTTCCCCCGAACAAACTCTTCCAGTTTACCTGAATTAAACCTCTTTGGCCGATTCAAAATTTTGGTGGCGTTTTCGTGATCGAGAAAAACTGAAATTCAAAAGAATGATTCTTTAGGTTTAGGAAAAAGAAAACATCATGAAAACTAAATGCATATCTCAAGAAAGGCTTTATTTTTAATCCAAGTAATCCCAAAGCCAACTTATCTTTGGGGCCAGAGCCAAAATCTGTGAAGTCCTCCTGGTCCTGTATACACACGGAGATTTAGGAATTAAAATTCCATTTGGCTTTTAGTCAAGAGAGTTCCAGTAATGAAAGGTCAGATTTCCAATCATATTTGAATTTACTTTGGATGAAAAAGAAAGTTCTCAAATAAGCAGTTAACTTTACACTAACTTTACTACTCATCATTTGCAAATAACTAGTTGCAGACCCTGGCTGGGCCGCATTCTCAGGATGAGGTTGCCCGAATGACTTCGCAACAAATTTGTCTTGGAAGAACAGAAGCCTAATGGTGGTCCAGCTGAAAATGCAACCCAGTGTCTGTCACTAAATGTTAAAGAAAAACCACTGCATTAATTTTTTTTTATCTTCAGACTCACAACACCTTCGGTTGGCCTTTGTTAAGGGAATGCCAGTGACCTAAGTCTTAGATGTGACTGACTTGAGCTGTGACTGCCTAGTCTTTAGGACACTCCTGAACTCTGGAGGATTGAGGTCTCTAACCTGATTCTCTCCTTCCCTCCCTCTCTTCACACATTCAAATCTCACTCACTCTCTCTCTTTGTATGTATCTCTAGGTAGATATTGAAATCATATCTATATCTGTAATTAATAACAGAACTCAAGAAGTTGCTGGAGTTGTTTCTTTAGGGGAATATATGATACGATCTCAACAGGACCAGATGCTTGTAAGATGAAATTTCCCGGCATTTTGGGACTGCTTTCTCATGAATTCAAAAAAAGAAGAAGGAGAGGTCCCCCGTGTCCTGTAATCATTTCAGAAGAGGAAGGAAAAGGAGAAGAAGAAGGTGGGGAAGGGAAAAGGGAAGGGGACAAGGAAGAGAAAGAGGAAGAAAAAGGAGAGGGGACTGTATTCCCTTATTTTCATGGCAGCTGTTCACTTTATGGAGACTTGGAGTCCCCTGACAACCTCGTTTCTCTCTTCTCTGTGAGTCCCCTTGGAATTCACATTTTTTTGGAATTTAGCTCAGACTTTTTCTCTTCAACTCTTGCCAACTTTCTCAATTCTGTGCACTCTGCCCTCTGTGCTGCAATACTCTGCAATGTCAAGTGCTAGGTCAGTGAGGCCATCTCTCAGTCTTCCCTCTCTAGGCAGCTGAGCCCTGCGCCAGGAAATCACCAAGCTGCACGCGGATGCCACCCCGCCTGACCTCCTCTCTGCTTGGCCCTGGGCAGCCCGCTGATGGCCTGGCCATCTGTCCCCAATTACAGCGGGACTGAGTGGAAAAACAGGGGTTTGCAGTCAGATCAGACACACCTGGATTTGAATAGCACATTTACCACCTATTGGCCGTGAGACGTTAGGCTAGTGACAAAAGCTCAGAAACTTTACTTGGTCAAATGCGAAGTGGGTCTAACAGTGGCGTGTAATAAGATTATCTACCTCACAGTGTTGCTGACAGGATTGGTGAAGTAACACGTGTACGTGGTACTTGCTGTATGCTGTTTCTTTCTCTCTTCTCTTCTCTCTCTCTCTCTCTCTCTCTCTCTCTCTCTCTCTCTCTCTCTCCCTCCCCCTCTCCCCCCCCCTTCTCTCATGCTGACTTGACTTCCTGTTTCTCAGTTCCCTCTAGTGCCTTCATACACTTTTCTGTGGCTCCTTCCCTTCTTCCATCCACATAATGAAATGATTATTTTCAGGATCAGCAATGACTTCCTAAAGATAATTATGAGTTTGTGTACTTCTTGACCGCTGTGAAACATTTCTAGTGCTTGATCTCTCTGCCCTCCCCCCCCCCCCTCTTTCCATGAAGTCACTCTGCTGGCCCTTTGCTCTAACTCTTGCTATTTATCCACCACTTGAATCAAGGCCTTCCTCTTTTGGCCTGCCTGCCCCCGTCAATGTTCAGAGTTCCCTCAGGTTCCTGCCTCAGCCTGACCATGCCATACGTCTTTACCAGATGTTAAGGGGGGGGAACTAAAGGGTACATGTATCAGGATGAGTGCTGCATAATATATCCGGTCATTGAGTTGCTCACTATGTCGTACACCCGAAACTAATACAGCACGGTGTGCTACCCATACTGGAATTGAAATAAAAAACTTAATAAGAAAAAAAGTGAAAAAAATGTTGCCAGACTGAGCACTCTGGATCAGCCATCAGTGCTATTCACGTTTACAGTCCTGCTGACCCAGTAATTGGGTTCTGTTGTCCAAACTCCTTTGTTGCAGAACTTCATTATCTGATCACCTGACCCTGTCTTGCTAGCCTACCTCACTTGTCACATTTAATATCCAAAACCGACTGCGTTCCTGAAAGACCTCACATTCTTTGTGAATCGGGATTTTTTTTAAACATTTTATTTATTTATTTATTTGACAGAGAAAAACACAGCTAGAGAGGGGACACGAACAGGGGGACTGGGAGAGGGAGAAGCAGGCTTCCCGCCGAGCAGGGAGCCCCATGTGGACTCAATCCCAGGATCCTGGGATCATGACTTGAGCCGAAGGCAGACGCATAACAAGTGAGCCACCCAGGCACCCCTGGATCTGGATCTTTGCATACATGTGATTCTCTCCATGAGCAATGCCCTAGATCAGACATTTAAGGAGGACAAACGGAACCTACTCATCTTTTAAGACTCAGCCCAATATACTGTCTGTTAAGTGTTTTCCCAGTTAACGTATTCCCTTCTCTGTGGTCCTTTAGCATCTGGCACATATTTTGTCACCTTGCCTTGCAATGTCTCACCTGACTTCATGGTGCTTTAGGTCAAAGAGAGAGTCTGGCTTATCCCTGTGCCCCTGATACCTCACCCTGGCACCTGGCCCTAGGGTAGTCACTCAGTTTTGTCTACTTTTGTAGAGTGTATGGACCGAAGCTGTCTTTCCATTCATTCATTTCATGCATTCATTCTGAATGAAAGACACCTTTAGCCCATATACCTTGTAAAACTGACTTGGTTTCACACAACAGTTTTGATTTCAAAACTCTAAATGGATGCAAGTAGTACCTAAGGGCAGCAGTCATGAAAATGTAACGTCTCTGGAAGGCATTCATAGGAACAGCGTTTAGAGGCCAGTGACTATTGAAGAGCAGAAGAAAGCGCTGCATTAGTGCCCACCAGTATTGTCTGAGGGCCATAGATTTAGCTTCTCTTCGGGTTTATCTCTTTTAGCCATTATTTCCCCAGAGCTAAAATCCTAGACCCTCTCCCACCGCTCTTACACCATATCTTGCCTTTTTTTTTTTCCCAACATCGGAGGTCTTCAAGGGAGCAGTGGCCTTCTCGAAACATCCATTATCTCATCACTTACCCTGAAGGAAGGGCTTGGATCTTTTGTCCTCCTAGATCTCACACTGATGAGATACGTGTAAAGACTTAGCTTTATGTCCTACTTTGTAAATTTTCCAGCTAAATTTCTTTATTTCTTCACTCTACCCAGTTGGCTAGTTTGATTTAACCTTTGCATTCTTGGATCATCACTTCTGCATTTCAGTCTGACATAATGTCTGGAATGGGAAGCACAGGGCCAGTCTGCCTTCCGGGGACCCTTCGGGTTGGCACCCCTGATCTTGGCCCTGTCAGCTGCTAGATTTGATTATAGTAGGTTGACAAGTAAGGGTGATAAATGCTTCCTGTGAGAACACACTGTTTGCTTAAATGAGGTAATTTCTTCCCTGTGTGCCTTCCTTTGGGAAATGCCTAAAGTCACCGAAGTTGTGAAGAAAACCAAGTGATATATATTGCATTAACTAAGTTCCTACTCCTTACGTCAGTTCTTGGACTTGTTTTGCGCAAGTGAGTATTGGATTTCCCCATGTATTAACTCGGCTATGTTTACAATCAGAGACAAAATAATTTTTCCTAATTCACAAAAAACTTTAGGGATAAGTAACAACCTAGTAATGTAAAGTTTGCTGTAAGTAAAACTTAAAATTGTAGGTATTTGACTTTAGGGATATTTAAAATTAGAGGCTTGCCTTATTATATAGTTCTAAAATTTCGAAACACGTCAGATACCTTAAAGTCAACCTTCGTGTGTGTAAATAAAGCCATTGTTTGTGGCTTTAATGTGACACATCCCATTTTGATCTAAAAGTGGTGAGTTTAAAAAAAAAGACCAAAATGACAGAGTTAATGTCTTCTTCATAGTCTGCTGTTTCCTGGTTGAAACATTTAGCCACTCTTACTTTTCTTTAACCAAGGAAGTGACTGTTTTATAAGCAGAATTATGTCATCAAATCACAAGCCAACAGTGTCTATTAAAGGAAAAAGTACCCTAAGCATTGTAGATCTATTTCATTTTAACAATTAAGAAGACACAGCTACCAGAGAACCAGTACTTACTAACCCACATGCTGACAACTAGAATCTTAAACATTGCTGTCAAATCCTGTAATCATTATGTAGTGGAGAAGATAGCACCAGACATTTCTGTATCCAAAAGACAAGCATACTCAATGTATCTTTAAAAAGGAAACAAACCTGTACATTCAGCACTGAGTAGATATCCTAAAAGGCAGATGGTGACAAGGCCCGGTGATTCTGCCATGATCCTCTTCAGGTACTGCACAACCTTTGCTGATGAATTGTGCAAGTAGCAAGGTTGACCAGTTGTTCCAAAGTACAAGCTGAACTGTGTTTACTCCTGGGAAACAATATCCATCTCCCTCAGTGGCTCTTTGGACTCTTTCCAGTGGCCTCTTGAGTGAAGTGAAGGGTATAGGCAGTGTTCATCTTAAAATTCCACCTCTGAGTCTATGGGCTTCTGTCACTGTGGCTGATTGGAGGCTGAAGCAGGAAGTGACACATCATCAGAACGGTGGGGGGATATAATGGCAGTTGCACTAATGTCATGTAGTTTAAAAGTAAAGGGCCAAGGGCACCTAGGTGGCTCAGTCAGTTAAGCCTCCAGCTCTTGGTTCTGGTTCAGGTCATGATCTCAGTGTTGTGGGATGGAGCCCCGTGCTGGGCTCTGTGCTCAGTGGAGAGTCTGCTTGACATTGTCTCTCCCTCTCCCTCTGACCCTCCCCTACTAGCACTCTCGCTTTCTGAAATAAATAAATAAATCTTTAAATGAAAAAGTAAAGAGACAAAACAAAGTCATTCGGTCATCTACCTTAAGACATTCCCTGTGCTTACATGCGTTGAATCACCTGGTGCATCCTTTTATGTTCCTCCTCATAAGGAGCTTATCAACTTTATGACGCCATGGACCCATAGAGTGAAATGTGAGGACTCTGTCTCACTACATATGTACGTATGTATGTGTGTTGTGATAACTCACTGTGTTTTAATTTGTATTTCCCCAACAGCTAATGATGTTGAACACCTTATAATTTACTTACTTTCTGTATATCCCCTTCAGTGAAATCTATGTTCATGTTTTTTGCCTATTTTCCAGTAAGACGATGTCTTACCATTTGATTTTAGAGCTTTCTTACAAAAATATTATAGCTATGAGTCCCTTCTCAGATACATGGTTTGCAAATACTGTCTCCAAGACTGTAGCTCATCTTTTCATCCTTGTAATTGAGTCACAGCCAAAGTTTTAGATTTTGATGTAGTTCAGTTTATCCTTTTTATAAAAAAAAAAATTATTTATTTAGCATGCATGTGAACTGGCGGGGGGCCAGAGGGCAAAAGAGATCTCAAGCAGATTCCACGCTGAGTGCTGAGCCCAACACAGGGCTTGATCTCATGACCCCAAGATCATGACCTGAACTTAAATCAAGAGTTAGACACTTACCTGACTGAACCACCCAAGTGCCCCTCAGTTTATCGTTTTTTAATGGATCATACCTTAATGTTCATATTTAGAGCTCTTCCACTAACACTAATCCTGAAGCTTTTTCCCATTTAAAAATATTTTATAGGGGCGCCTGGGTGGCTCAGTTGGTTGAGCGACTGCCTTCGGCTCAGGTCATGATCCAGGAGACCTGGGATCGAGTCCCACATCAGGCTCTCTGCTCGGTAGGAAGCCTGCTTCTCCCTCTCTCACTCCCCCTGCTTGTGTTCCCTCTCTGGCTGTGTTTCTCTCTGTCAAATAAATAAAAAATCTTTAAAAAAATTTTATAGTTTTACATTTTAGATTTATTCTGATGCTCCATTTTGAGTTAATTTTTCTTATAAGGCATGAGGTTTAGATTGATTTTTTTGGCCTGTAGATGTCTGATTCCTCTAACACCATTTATTAAAAAGATAATCCTTGCTCTGTTGAATTGCTTGTGCAGTTTTTTTTTTTCACAAATCAGATAAGTATATTGGTTTGGGTGTATTGCTAGGTTTCCTCTTCTGTCCCATTGTTGTATGTGTTCATCCCTCTGCCAACCCCACACTGTCTTGATTGCTATAGCTGTATAGTAAGCTTTTATATCCTGTAGAATGATATCTCCCACTTTAATATTTTGTGGCAAGATTATTTGGGGGGGTTACCAAATAACTTTATTTTGAAGGAATGATACAAAAGAAAGAAGTTAAATAGATGTTTTGGTATAGCTTATAGAAAAGGTAAATGTAACCCAACATGCCTTGGTGACCAGGGAAGTCATCCTTGAGAGTATGGGAAGACAACCTAAGGTTTAGCTCTCACTATCACTGTTTCCCAAGGTATGCTTTTCAGAAAGATACTCTGCCGTGCCAGATTCAGGAACCCCCATCTGGCTCAGGTTGGTTACATGATCACCCCATTCTTTGATGGATTTCACCTGTTTATTCAGGTAATGCGTCTCACTGAAGTCCCACAAATGGGGTCTTTTTATCAGTGGCCAGGTTATGCAGTTCCAGTAGTGACTGATTGACACTCTTTTCCAAGTGTAATGCACACTGCATTGCATTCTGTCTGTTTTTCCAGTAATTACAGTCCAGGTTCTTCATATCCTGAAGGAAGATTTGGCCACCCTGTTGGTCCTGCAGCTTCATCAGTTTCTAGCATGTTCCCTCTTCTCATAAGATCAGTGAACTAAATGTTTGGAAAAGTTCTTCAAAGCCAGATCTTTGCAGTCAAAGTAGTAAGACATGGTCAGGTAGACATAGGCACAGAGCTCCAGGTTGATCTGGCGATTGGGGGTGGGCTGCGAGTCCTGCTGGTAGTTCTGGTGCCCCTGTAAGAGGGACGTAGTCATCATGGCAGCCACTGAGGGAAGGTAATGTCGAGTGGCAGTAGCTATGTGGCACTTCAGTGGCAACGGAGGCCTTGGGCTGGTCTGTGGGCACTGTAGGGAGATGGCGGGGGGTTGATTTTGAGCAGCCACCAGGTCGGGGACAAGTGTTGGGTTTTGTCCAAGCACCGTTGAAGCAAGAAACTTCAGTGACTTTTGGTGGAGACTCAATATTCTGTGGCAAGATTGCTTTAATTATTCTAGGGTCCATAACATTTTATATAAATCTAAAAATAATCTTATCTGTAGCTACAAAAACTTTTGCCAGGGTTTTGATCGGGATTTCATTAAACCTGTATGTAAATTTGGAAGAATTGACATCTTCACTGTGTTGAGTTTTCCAATTGATGGATGTGGTCTGGACATGTATGTCCATTTCTTTAGGTTTTTGATTTCTTTCATCAGCATTTTGTAATTTTTAGCATATAGATTTTATATAGTTGATCCTTGAACAAGACAAGTTTGAACTTCACAGGTCCACTTATATGCAGATATTTTAAAGATTTTATTTATTGGAGAGAGAACATGAGCATGAGTTGGGGAGGAGCAGAATGGAAGGGAGAGGGACAACCAGACTCCTGCTGAGCAGGGAGATGACCCGGGGCTTGATCCCAGGATCCTGAAATCATGACCTGAGCTGTAGTCAGATGCTTAACTGACAGCCACTCTGGTGCCCCTGTGGACTTTTGTTGTTTTGTTTTGTTTTGCTTTTTAGTATAGTTGACACACAGTGTTACATTAGTTTCCTGTATACAGCATAGCAATTTGACAAATTTATACATTATGCTGTATTCATCGCAAGTGAAGCTACCATCTGTTCTGATCGTATTCCTTATGCTATGACTTTTATTCCCATGACTTATTTTTTCTGTAACTGATCGCCTGTATTTCCCACTCTCCTTTACCCATTTTGCCCAACCCCAAGCCCTTTCCTTTCTGGCAACCATTAGTTTGTTCTCTGTATTTATAGGTCAGTTTTGCTTTCTGTTTATCCTTTTTTTTTTAGATTCTACTACTGAGTAAAAATCATGGTATTTGTCTTTCTCAGTCTGACTTATTTCACTTAGCATCATACACTCTAGGTCCATCTATGTTGTTGCAAGTGGCACTACCTCATCACTTTTGATGGTTGTGTAATATTCCATTGTATATATATACCACACCTTCCTTATCCATTTGTTTATTGAAGGACATTAAATATTGTAAATAATGCTTCAATAAACATATGGGTACATATATCTTTTCAAATTAGTGTTTTCATCTTCTTTGGGTAAGTACCTAATAGTGGAACTATTGGTTCATATAGTATTTCTGTTTTTAATTTTTTGAGGACTCTCCATACTGTTATTCACAGTGACTGCATTAATTTACATTACCATCAACAGTTCCTTTTTCTTCACATCCTTGCCAACACTTGTTGTTTCTTGTTTTTTTTTTTTTGATTTCAGCCATTCTGTGAGGTGTAAAGCAATATCTCATTTTGGTTTTGATTGCATTTCCCTGATGATGAGTGATGTTGAGCATCTTTTCTCACGTCTGTTGGACAGCTGGATGTCATCTTTGGAAAAATGTCTGTTCAACTCTTCTGTCCATTTTTTAATCAGATTGGATTTTTGGTGTTGAGTTGTATAAGTTTGTTATATATTATAGTTATTAACCCCTTGTCAGATATATCATTTGCAAATATCCTCTCCCACTTGGTAGGTTGTCCTTTTGTTTTCTTGATGGTTTCTTTTGCTGTGCAGAAGCTTTTTATTTTGAAGTAGTCCCAAGTATTACTTTTTGCTTTTGTTTTCCTTGCCTCAGGAGACACATCTAAAAAAAATGTTGCTATGGTCAGTGTCAGAGAAATTATGACTGTTCTCTTGCAGGATTCTTACCATTTCAGGTCTCACATTTAGGCTTTAATCCCACATTGTATATTCTTGCCTCCTCTATCATAGACTAATTGACCATATAATTGTGGGTTTATTTTGGGGGTCTTTATTCTTTTTCACTGATCTGTGTGTCTATTTGTTGCCAGTACCACACTGTTTTGATTATTATGGCTTTGTAGTATATCTTGAAATCTGGGACTGGGAAACCTCCAGCCTTGTTTTTTTCTCAAGACTTCTTTGGCTATTTAAGGTCTTTGTTGGTTCCATACAAATTTTGGTAATGTTTGTTCTAGGTTTGTGAAAAAATGCTGTTGGTATTTTGATAGTGATTGCATTGACTGTAGACTGGTTTGGGTAACATGGACACTTTAACAATTAATAGTATTCTTCCAATCCATGAAAGAATATCTTTCCATTTGTTTGTGTTATTTTCAGTTTCTTACATCATTGCTTTATAGTTTCAGAGTATAGGTCTTTCACTTCTTTGGTTAAGTTTACTGCTAGGAATTTTACTCTTTTTGGTGCAGTTGTAAATGGTGTTGTTACTTTCTCTTTTTGTTACTTTGTTATTATATACATGAATTCTTTACAGTACTATAAATATATTTTTTCTTATAATTTTCTTACTAATATTTTCTTTAGCTTATTATAAGAATACAGTATAAAATACATATAACATACAGAATATGTGTTAATCAACTATTTATGTTGTTGGTAAGGCTTCAGTCAACAGTAGGCTATTGGTTAAGTTTTTGGGGACTCAAAAGGTATATAGGGATTTTTAACTATGTGGGGGTTGGCATCCCTAAGCCCCATGTTTTCAGGGGTCAACTGTACATGTTTTAGTGGGTGTACATCTATGTATTTCATTTTATTTGGAGTCATTTTAAATACTACTGCGTTTTTAACTTGTTTTCACATACACATTGGAATGCAGTTGATTTTTGCACATTGATTTTGTATCTTCTGACCTTAATGAAATCACTTCTAGTTCTAGAAGTTTATTTTTCTTTTTGTAGATTGCCTGAGATTTTCTATGATGAAATCTCTAATTTATTTTTTTCTTTTTTTTAAAGATTTTATTTATTTATTTGACAGAGAGAGAGATCACAAGTAGACAGAGAAGCAGGCAGAGAGAGAGGGGGAAGCAGGCTCCCTGCCGAGCAGAGAGCCCGATGCGGGCCTCGATTCCAGGACCCTGAGATCATGACCTGAGCCGAAAGCAGAGGCTTTAACCCACTGAGCCACCCAGGCGCCCATCTAATTTCTTATTAATTGCAAATAGGTATAGTTTTATTTCTTCATTTCCAATCTGTATGCATATCTATATGAAAATGAGATATATGTATATATGCACACATATGTATACATATCTTACTGTAATTGTTAGAACTCTCAGTACTGTGTTGAATGACAGTGGTAAAATTTAAAAAAAATCCTTGTCTTAAACCAAGAAACAGATTATTTTTTTAACGATTTTATTTGTTTATTTGACAGAGAGAGAGAGATCACAAGTAGGCAGAGAGTCAGGCAGAGAGAGAGGAGGAAGCAGGCTCCCTGCTGAGCAGAGAGCCCGACGCGGGCCTCGATCCCAGGACCCTGAGATCATGACCTGAGCCGAAGGCAGAGGCTTTAACCCACTGAGCCACCCAGGCACCCAAGAAACAGATTCTTAACTATAGAAAACAAACTGATGGCTAACCAGAGAGGAGGAGGATGGGGGATGGGTGGACTAGGTGATGGAAATTAAAAAGTACACTTATCATGATGAGCACTGAGTAATGTATAGAATTGTTGAATCACTATATTGTAGTGTACTGAATCTAATATAACACTGTATGTTAACTATACTGGGATTAAAATGAAAAACTTAAATCAAAAAATCCTTGTCTTGTCCCTGATCTTAGAGGGGAAAGTATTCAGTCTTTCTCCAATAAACACAATGTTAGATGTAGGCTTTTTCTAGATGTTCTTTATTGAGTTGAAGGTAATACTTCTCTTTCCCGAGCCAAGATTTTTTAAAATCATGACTGGATACTGGATTTTATCACGCTTTTTCTTTGTGGATTGATAGAATCATAGCATTTTCCATGTTTAGTTTCTTGATAATGTGGATTATAGTGATTGACTATTAAATGCTGGAACAGCCTTGCATACCTAGGAAAAATCCCACTTGGTGATGGTGTGTATATGTATATGTTGCCTATTGTTTTGTTGAGGTCTTTTGCATGTAATTTCATTAGTATTGCTGGTCTTTCCTTTTTTGTACTTTGTCTGGTTTTGGTATATGGAAATAGTGGTCTCCTAAAATGTGTTGGAAAATGCTCCCTCATTTGTATGTTCTGGAACAGTTTATGTAAAGTTGAAGTGAATTCTTTGTATGTTTGGTGGAATTCTCCAGTGACACAACGTGGTTCTGGAGATTTGGGGGGAATTTTTAAATTACAAATTCAGTTTCTTTCATGGTTATAGGGCTATTCAACTTACTCATCTTGTTTGAGCTTTGCTGGTTTGTTATTTTGAGGAATTTGTCTATTTCTTCTAAGCTGTTGAATTTATGAGCATAAAGTTGTTTGTAGTTTTGTATCCCCTTATTATATTTGATAGTTGCAGGTTCTGTATTAATAGTCTCTATTTTATTCTTGGTATTGGTGATTTGTTTCTTCTCTCTTTTTTGGTCAGTGTTGCTAGAGGTTTATCAATTTCACTGATTTTTTCCCAAAGAACCACTTTTTGTTTAATTTTTCTCTATTGTTTTCTTATTGATTTCATTATGATTTCTTCTCTTATATTTAGTATTTCCTTCCTTCTGCTTGCTCTGTTTTTTTCCTTGTGCTTTCTTGAGACAGGAATGTAGATTGTTTATTTGAAATCTTTTTTTTTTCATTCTAATGTAATCATTACTGCTATAAATTTCTTTCTTGGCACTGCGTCAGCTGCATCCCCCAAAACTGATGTGTTATATTTTTATTCAGTTTCATGTATTTTTGGATTCCCCTCAAGACTTCCTCTTTGACATATGGCTTATTTAAAAAGTAGTTGTTAGATTTTCATATGTTTAGATATTTTCCTGTTGTCTTTCTGTTATTGACTTCTAATTTGTTTCCATTATTGTTAGATAATACACTGTGTAATTTCAATAAAAATTTGTCTTATGGCCCAGAAAATGGTCTATATTTATAAATATTCCATGGCTTTTGGAAAAAAAGATGGTATTCTGCTGTTGGGTGGAGTGTTGATTGTGTTGTTCATATGATCCATGTTGCTAATTTTTGTTTAGCAGTTCTGTCATTGCTGAGAGGGGGGTGTTGAAGTCCTCAACTATAATTTGAGATTTGCCTATTAATCTTTTCAGCTTGATCAGTTTTAGCTTCGTGTGTTTTCAGTGTCTACTCTTTGGTATACCCATTTAGAATCTTTATGATTTCCTGGTAGATTAATCCTTTTAGCATTCTATGTCCCTCTTCATCACCACTTTTATTCTTTGCTCTATTGTTTACTTTTTTTTAAGTAAACTCTGTCCCCCCCCTTTTTTAAAGTAAACTCTGTCTTCACGACCCTGAGATCAAGACTCCCATGCTGTACCAACTGAGCCAGCCAGGTGCCACTGATTTTTACTTTGATATTACTGTAGGCACTCTTTCTTGTTTTTATTATTAACAATTGCACAAAGTATGTTTCTTCTATTCTTTTACTATCATCTTACCTATGTTGTTGAACTTGAAGTGTCTTATAAACAACATCTAGCTGGCTACATTTTTTTAAACCACTCTGCAATTTCTGTCTTTTGATGTATTTAGACCACTTATACTAAAGATTATTATTATGTTAGGCATAAGTCTGTCATTCTATTATTTGTATTCTTCCCACCCCCATTGTCATTTCTTAATTCTTTTTACATGCCTTTTTGTGGGTTACTTGAAACATTTTTAGAATTCTGTCTTGATTTATTTATAATTTTTACATGTAGCTTGTGTCATTTTTGTAGCTGTTGTTCTGGGTTATTATAAAGACTTATTACAGTCTACTGGCATCAGTGTTTTAATACTTCGGGTGAAGTATGGAGCTTTACCTTCATTTTGGTTCCTTAACCTTCCCCACTTTTAAAGTATCATTGTCTTGATAACCAGATGGTGTTATTTTTTTGTTTTAATTATTGAATATGATTTATAAAACTCAGGAGAGGGGTAGCCTCATGATTTTTTATATATATATATGTATATATATTTATATATATGTATACACTTTTTCCACTGCTTTATCCATTTATTGTTTCCTATCCAGTTTTTTCTTTTATCATTTGTGATTCTTTTAAAAACTTCCTTTAGGTAGGAGGAGCAAGATGGCAGAAGAGTAGGAGATATAAATTTCATCTGGTCCCAGGAATTCAGCTAGATAGTTATCCAACCAGTCTGAACACTTACAAACTCAACAGGAGATTGAAGAGAAGAATAGAAACAATTCTATGAATTGAAAAGAGACCACTTTCTGGAATGCGGAAGAGTGAGTCTGGGGTGATATTTGGGCTGACAGACCGCGGGGGGGAGGGGCTGGCTCCTGGCCAGCAGTAGAGCACCGGAGCACAAAATCAGGACTTTTAGAAGTCTGCTGCATGGAGGGACACCACTCCAGAGGCTAAGCAGACGGTGGAGCCTTGGCGGGGATAGTGTGGTCTCAGGACCCACAGCGTCACAGGAGGACCCGGAGGGCCTGAGTGCGGCAGAGCCCCTAGGTATGGGAGCAGGGAAGCCGGCTGCAGGGACAGGGCCAAGGAGGGAGCTCTCAGCTCGGGCTTACCTTAAACTGTGATCCGAGGTGCAGTCGGGCCACTGCTCTTAGAGCAGGGACCTCACAAGCAGCAGATCCAGGGAGACCCTCTCCCTTCCTCCACTGGAAGGAGCAGCCCGGGAGCGCACTGCGGGACTCTGCTGGATGTTGAGACTCCAAACAGCGCCGAGCACCAAAGATAAAAACGCTCAGTCACAGGCTGGGAGGGCATGGAGTGTGGCCGGAGACCAGGGAGACAGGCATGATTGACTGTTTTTCTCTGGGGGCGCGCTGAAGGAAGGGAAGCAAGGGCAAAAGTGAATTATTGGGACTTCATCAAGATAACAAGATTTGCACAGCAAAGGAAATAGCCAAGAACACCAAAAGACAATGGACAGAATGGAAAAAGGTATTTGCAAATGACATAGCAGATAAAGGGTTAGTATCCAAAATCTATAAAGAATTATCAAACTCAACACCAGAAAAACAAAGAATCCAATCAAGAAATGGGTAGAAGACATGAATGGACATTTCTCCAAAGAAGACATGGCCAACAGACACATGAAAAAATGCTCAATATCACTTGGCATCAGGGAAATACAAACTAAAGCCTCAAAGAGATATTACCTCACTCCAGTCAGAATGGCTAAAATTCCCAAGTCAGGAAATGACAGGTTTTGGTGAGGATGAGGAGAAAGGGGAACCCTCCCACACTGTTGGTGGGAATGCAAGCTGGTGTAGCCACTCTGGAAAACAGGATGGAGATTCCTTACGAAGTTGAAAATAGAGCTACCCTATGATCCAGCAATTACACTACTGGGTATTTCCTTCAAAGATACAAATGTAGTGATCTGCATTGTTTATAGCAAAATGTTTATAGCAAATGTTTATAGCAAAAATGTCCACAATAGCCAAACTGTGGAAAGAGTCCAGATATTCATCAACAGATGAATGGATAAAGAAATTGTGATACACACACACACACACACACACACACACAGGAATATTATGCAGCCATCAAAAAATTTGAAATCTTTCCATTTGTAATGATGTGATTAAAACTAGAGGGTATTATGCTAAGTGAAATAACTCAATCAGAGAAAGATAATTATCATATGATCTCACTGTTATAAGGTATTTGAGAAAGAAGACAGAGGATCATTGGGAAGGGAGGGAAAAATGAAACAAGTTGAAACCAGATGGGGAGACAAACCACAAAGTGAGGGTTGCTGGAATAGAGCGGGTGGGATGGAGTGTCTGGGTGATGGACATTGCGGAGGGTATGTGCTGTGGTGAGTGCTGTGAATTTTTTAAGACTCATGAATCATAGAACTGTACTCCTAAAACTAATAATACAGTATATGTTAAAAAAAAACTTCCTTTAGCCATTTTTTAAGGATAGGTCTCCTGAGAGCAAAGTATTTCCATTCTCTTTTGTCTGAAAATGCCTTTATTTCTCCTTCCCTAAATGAGAGTTTCACCATATAGAATATAGACTGTAGATATAGATATAGAGTTTCTGAGTGCCCGTTTTTTTCCCTAGAACTTGAAGAATACCACTTTCTTCTGGCCTCTGTGGTTTCAGATGAGAAGTCTACTGTCATTCAAATTGATCCTCTTTAAGTAATGTATCAAATACATCTGTCAGCTATCAAGATTTTTTTCTTTGTCTTTAGTTCTTGAAAGTTTAGTTATGATGTATTTTGCCATGGATTCCTTTGGCTTTATACTCTTTGGGGTTCAGTCACCATTTTGAATCAGCAGGTTTGTTTCTTTTGCCACAATTGTGAAATTTTCACCTTTTATATCTTTGGGGCCACTTTCTTTCTACTCTGCATCTAGGATTCTGATGACATGAATGTTCCATCTATTTTATTGTCATACTCGTTTCTGAGTATCTTCTCATTAGTCTGTATTTTCTCTCTCATCAGGTAAATTCTTCTTTTTTTGGTATAACCTGTACATTTTTGCTGAACTTTTCTACTTTTCCAAAAAAATTTTTTAGCTAAGCTGTAATTGTTGAAATGTTTTTATGATGGCAGTAATTTCAACATTTGATTCATTTAATTGGCTTTTCTTATTCAAATTATGATTTTCCTGGTTCTTTGTAAAATGAATGGTTTTCAGTTGTTTCCACTTTTTATCTAGTATGTTAGGCCTAGCACATGTAGTCTGATCAGTTTTTATAGGCTGTGATTCCAGTGGCAATTTAGCTTTCAGATCATTTGTAGTAGTATTTTGGTAATTAAAATTTCAAGTCAGTTGATGCTATGAAATAGAGATTATCTGGTTGGGCCTGACCCAATCAGGTATGTCCTTTAAAAGCAGGGATTTCTCCAGTTGGTAGCAAAAGAAGTCAGATTCAAAGTATGTGACAGATTCAGTGAAACTTTGGTAGCTTTGAAGATTTGAGGTTAGGTGGGAAGGGCATGTAGAAAGACCAAAGAATGTTCTTTAGGAGCTGAGAATCACTTCTTGCTGACATCCGCAAGAAATCAGGGATTTCAGTCCTATAGCCAAATGAAATTTAATTCCGTCAACAAACTTAATGAGTCTGAAAGTGGATTATTCCCTAGAGCTTCCAGAGAGGAGGCTAATCGGCTGACACCTTGGCTTTGGCCATGTGAGACTTGAGATGGCTTGCACTTCTGTTCACTGAAGTGTGATATAATCAAGAGATATTATTTTAAGCCACTAAGTTTATGGCAGCTTTTTTTGTGACAATAGAAAACTAACACTCCATTATTAGTGTTTCATTTGTGATAAACATTGCTTTCTCATGAAGTTCTTTTTGAACTGTTGGTACCTCTGGGAGGGTAAACATTTCATTTTGAGAACATTTGAGTTTATAGAAGCTTTATAGTTTTAGCTTATTTTTTAGTCTGTGATACATCTTTTTTTCTTTTCTTTTTTTAAATAATTTTTTATCATGTTATATTACTCACCATACAGTACATCATTAGTTTTTGATGTAGTGTTCTGTGATACATTATTTGCATATAACACCCAGGGCTCCATGTAATATGTGCCTTCCTTAATACCCATCATTGGACTGGCCCATCCCCCAACTCTCCTTCTCTCTAAAACCCTCAGTTTGGTTCCTGGGGTCAATATTCTCTCATGGTTCATCTCCCTCTCTGTCCTCCCTTCATTTTTCTCTTCCTTCTCCTAATGTCTTCCATGCTATTCCTTATGTTCCACATATAAGTGAAGCCATATGATAATTGTCTTTCTCTGTTTGACTTATTTCGCATAGCATAATCTCCTACTGTTCCATCCATGTTGATGCAGATGTTGTGTATTCATCCTTTCTGATGGCTGAATAATATTCCATTGTATATATATATTTCTTCTTTATCCATTCATCTGTTGAAGGGCATCTTGGCTCCTTACACAGTTTGGTTATTGTGGACATTTCTGCTATGAACATTGGAGTGCATATGGCCCTTCTTTTCACTACATCTGTATCTTTGGGGTAAATACCTAATAGTGCAATTGGTAGCTCTATTTTTTAATTTTTGAGGAACCTCCAGATTTTTTTCCAAAGTGGCTGTATCAGCTTGCATTCCTACCAAAAGTGTAAGAGGGTTCCCCTCCCTCTACAACCTCTCCAACATTTATTGTTTCTTGTCTTGTCAATTTTTGCCATTCTAACTGGTGTAAGGTAGTATTGATTTGAATTTCCCTGCTGGCTAATGATGTTGAACATTTTTTCATGTGTCTGTTAGCCATTCATATGTCTTCTTTGGAAAAGTATCTGTTCATGACTTCTGCCCATTTTTGACTTGATTATTTGTTTTTTTGGGTGTTGAGTTTGAGTAGTTCATTATAGATCTTGGATACCAGCCCTTTGTCTGTAGTATCATTTGCAAATATCCTATCCCATTCTATGGGTTGTCTCTTTGTTTTGTTAACTGTTTCCTTTGCTGTGCAGAGGCTTTTTATCTTAATTAAATCCACATCTTTTTTTCCTAAAGATTTTGTTTTTAAGTAATCTGCACACGCTGTATGGGGGTTGAATTCACAACCCCGAGATCAAGAGTCATGTGTTCTACTGACTGAGCCTGTCAGGTGTCCGTATGATACACCTTGAATAAATTGTATGAAGTGAGGTTAATATTTAAGGCTCATTTTTTTGTTCTTTACAAATATGTATTTTTTTCTAGTACTGTTGATTGATAAGACAGTCTTTGTCCTCTTGTATTACCTTGCTATCTTTGTCAAAAATCAATGGACTCTGAACATATGAGTTTATTATTGAACTCTCTATTCTGTTTGTATGTATTTGAATTTATACAGGTGGGTATGTATTACACATCTCATTGTGTTTCTTAAATTTTTGAATTCACTGCCTTCATATTAAGATTCATTTTTATTGCCATACACTTACCTAGTCTAATGGTTTTAAATGCTGCCTTCTGTGCATATACCACATTTCCCCTCCTAAAACCTCTCCAAGTTATGGACATCTATATTGCTTAAAACACCTTGCTTCTAGATACTGTCACAATGGGTATGTTCTTATGAGTACCCTTCTGGCATCATGTGATAATTTACTTCGGTTGTATATTCAGGAGCAGAATGTCTGTGTCTTAGGATATTCATATTCCTGATCTGTCTAAATGCTGCCAGATTTCTATTTAGATTGGCTGTACCAATGTACAGTCCTACCAGGAGTGCATGTAGATTTCTATACTGCACATTCATGCTAATTCTTGGCATTAACATCCTTTATAATCTTTGATAGTTTAAAAGAGAAAGTGTTATCTTACTGTTTTAGTTGATGTTGGCCTTATTATTATGAATTAGAACATATCTCTTTATGCTTATCAGACTTTGGGGTTTCCTCTTTGGTAAATTGCTTTCTTATAACCATTTTTGTACTGGATTTGTAATATTGAAGGCTTTTCTTGAATGTCCTAGATATTATTCCATTATCAGTTTTAGACATCGCAAAGAATGTTTTCCATTCTGTCATACATCAACTAACTTGGTGATTTTCTTATGTTTTGTTGAATAGAAGTCCTCAATTTGAATTTATTAATTGCATCAGCTTTGTTTTATAAATCTTTTTTTTAAGTTTTAAGAAATACTTCCCAGCCCCTATGTCATAAAAATATTCTTTTATACTAACTTTATAGTTTTATCTTTTACATCTAAACTTCTAATCTATAATCTAAGTCTAAAATTTGATAACAGGATTGATGAGAGTATGAGGAAAGCATACTCACAGTGGGAGTATAGAATTCTGGAGGTCACTTAGGCCTTATCAAAAGCCTCAAAAAAGCATTATTTGACATAGAAATTAAGGAGATAATTATAAATGTGCAAAAAATATTTGCCTCAAAGGATATATTTTGTAGTTATTATGATCATGAAATACTGAAAATAACCTCAATATGAGAATTATGGTATCAATACACAGTTGACTATTGGGCTATTAACATGATGGGGCTTGCCAAAACAGCTGAAACATTAGTTATGCATGATGAATAAGTCTTAGAGTCTGCTGTATATTGTTATGCCTATAATTAAAATAAATAAATAAGAAGAGGAAAGTTGGACGATTTATGCTTTCTGTTTTAAAAGCTTACTACAAAGCTATAGTCATCAAGAAAATATAGTATTGGCATAAGGATGAATAGATTATATTAGTTTCCTATTACTGCTGTAACAAATTGCCACAAACTTAGTGTCTGTAAAAAATTTATTACCTTATGCTTCTGGAGGTCAGAAGTTCAAAATCAGTCTTACTGGGTGAAAGTCAAAGTGTTATCAGGACTGGTAATTTCTGGAAACTCTGAGAACACAATTTATTTCCTTGACTTTTCCAGCTTCTAGAGCCTGCCTGCTTCTCTGACTCATAGTCCCTTGTGTTAACTTCAGCCTCTTATTTCCATCATCATGTCCCCTACTGACTATGATCCTATTGTCCTTTTCTTATAAGGATCCTTCTAATTATATTAGGCCCACTAGATGATACTGGAAAATCTTCCCATCTCAAGATCTTAATTACATCTGCAAAGTCCCTTTTGCTATATAAAACAACATATTCATAGTTTCTGGGATTATAATGTGGGCATATTTGGGGGCATATTCAGCCTATCATACAGAACAGTGGATTAGAACTGAGAGTCCATAAATCCTCAAATTTATGGCCATTGGTTTTTGACAGGGGTATCAAGACAATTCAGTGGAGCAAAGAACAGTCATTTCAACAAATGATGCTGGGACAGTTGGTTATCCACATTGAAAAGAATGAAGTTGAATCCCTACCTCACATTATAAACAAAAATTAACTAAAAAATGGATGGATCATAGAACTAAATTTAAAAATGAAAACTATAAAACTCTTAGGCAAAAACTTAGGCATAAAGCTTCAGGATCTTGGATTAAGCAATAGTTTCTCATTTATGACACCTAAAGCACACACACAAACAAAAGAAAAAAATAAGAAATTGAATCTCATCAAAATTTAAAATTTTATGCATCAGAAGGCACCATTAGAGAATGAAAGAACAACTCATAAGAGGAAAATTTGCAAATTTTGTATTTGATAACTTTTTAAAAAGATTTATTTATATACTTCAGAGTGACTGTGCTCATACTGGCGGGAGAACTAGAGGGAGAGGTAGGGAGAGAATCTTAAGCCGACTCCATGCTGAGCACAGAGACCAATATGGGGCTTGATCTCACAATCCTGTGATCACAGCCTGAGCCAATACCAAGAGTGGGATGCTCAACTGACTGAGCCACCCAGGCACCCTAAGGGACTTCTGGAAAAATGTTTTTAAGTAAGCTCCACACCCAGCATGGAGCTTGAACTCATAACCATGAGATTAAGACTCAAGCTGAGGTCAAGAGTCAGACACTTAACCGACTGAGCCACCCAGGCACGCTCATCAGAAATTTTTTTTTAAAAAGAATGTATAAATAATTCCTACAACCCAGCAATAAAAACACAACCCAGTTTAAAATTGGCAAAAAGTGTGATCAGACATTTCTCCAAAGAAGATATACAGGTGACTAATAAGCACATGAGAAGAAACACAACTTTATAAGTCATTACAGAAATGCAAATCAAAACCACAATTAGAGACTACTTTAAACCCAGTAGGATGGCTCTAATCAATAAAATGGAAAATAACTTTGGGAGAAGATGTGGAGAAATTGGAACCCTTAAACCTTGCTCTTGGCAATGTAATATGGAGCAGCTGCTGTGGAAAACAATTTTTTTCTTCTTTTTTTAAGATTTTATTTCTGTGAGAGACAGAAAAGAGAGAGAGAAAGAGAGAGAACAAGCTGGGGAGGGAGGGTCAAAGGAAGAGAGATAAGCAGACTCCTTGCTGAGCAGGGATCCCAATGCAGGGCTTGATCCCAGGCCTTCAGAATCATTACCTGAGCTGAAGCAGATGTTTAATCGACTGAGCCACTGAGGGGTCCCCAATTTTTTGTTTTCTCAAGAAGAGTTTGAGTTCTCCTAGGTATATACTTAAGAGAAATGAAAGTTTCTGTCTACACAAAAACTTGTACTTGAATGTTAATAGCAGTGTTATTCATAGTAGCCAAAAAAAAAAAAAAAAAAAAAGGAAACAACTCAAGCGTTCATCAACAGATGAATGGATAAGCCAAATGTGGTAAGCCCTGCAACAGAATGTTATTCAGCCATAAACAGGAGTTAAGGACTGATACATGCCATGACACAGATGAACCCTGAAAACATTGTGCTGATAGAAGCCTGTCTCAAAAGACCATGTTTTTATGATTCCATTTATATGAAATATCCAGAATAGGTAAATCTATAGAGACAGAAAATAGATTAGTTATTTGCTGAGGGCTTTGGGGCAGGGTTGAGGGGAAACGGAATACTACTAATGGATCAGAATTTCTTTTGGGGATGATCAAAATGTTTTAAAATTAATTGTACATGGTTCCACAACTCTGTGAATATAATAAAGACCATTAAATTGTATACTTTAAATTGGTAGATAGTATGGCATTTGAGTTATATCTCAATCAAAATAAAAATAAATGAGTTAGAACTAAAAATATGGCTTTCAATGATTCCCCCTGGGAACATTTGTTTTATTTTTCACAAAAAATAAAAAAATAAAAGCCATTGGTTTTTTTTTTTTGAAGAAAACAATGATGGAGAAGTGTATTTGACATGGAGAGATACTCACAATTGCTAAATGAGGAAAATCCAGCAGCATGTTAGTGTGATTATGTTCACATGTGTGTATTCATGTGTGTATAAATGATTTTAACACAGACATGCACAATATTGGTCACAGTAGATTACCTCAGAGTTTTCTGGAAACTATATTTTCTTCTATTCTGAATGATAGACTTGGTAAATATAGTATTCTTGGTTGCAGGTTTTTTTCTTTCATCACTTTGAATTTATCATGCCACTCCCTTCTGGCCTGCAGAATTTTGCTGAAAAATCAGCTAATGGCCTTATGGGATTTCCATTATAGATAACTGTTTTCTCTTGTTGCTTTTAAAATTCTCTCTTTAGGGGCACCTGGGTGGCTCAGTTGGTTAAACAACTGCCTTCAGCTCAGATCGTGATCCCGGAGACCCGGGATCAAGTCCCACATCAGGCTCCCTGCTCGGCGGGAAGCCTGCTTCTCCTTCTCTCACTCCCCCTGCTTGTGTTCCCTCTCTGGCTGTGTTTCTCTCTGTCAAATAAATAAAATCCTAAAAAAAAAATTCTCTCTTTAGGGGCCCCTGGATGGCTCATTCAGAGGAGTGTGTGACTCTTGACCTCAGGGTTGTAGTTTGAGTCCCATGATTGGTGTAGAGATAACTTAAACATGACATATTTTAAAAATTTTTAAAAAATAAATTCTCTCTTTATCACTACTTTTGCCATTTAAAAAAATATTTTATTTATTTATTGACAGAGAGATCACAAGTAGGCAGAGAGGCAGGCAGAGAGAGAGAGGAGGAAGCAGGTTCCCTGCCGAGCAGAGAGCCCGATGCGGGCCTAGATCCCAGGACCCTGAGATCATGACCTGAGCCAAAAGCAGAGGCTTTAACCCACTGAGTCACCCAGGCACCCTACTTTTGCCATTTTAATTATTATGTGTTTTGGGGTGGACCTTCTTGGGTTGCTTTTGTTAGGGGCTTTCCATGCCTCCTGGATCTGGATTTCTGTTTCTTTCCCCAGACTTGGGAAGTTTTCAGCTGTTATTTCTTCAAGTAAAATTTCTGCCCCCTTTTCTCTCTTTTCTCCTTCCGGGGTTTCTATAATGCAAATGTTATTATGCTTGATGTTGTCACTGAGTTCCCTAAGTCTATTTTCATTTTTATTTTTTTCTCTCGCTTGTTTAACTTGGTTGCTTTCCACTACTCTGTCCTCTGGTTTGCCGATCCCTTCTTCTGCTTCCTCTAGTCTACTGTTTATTCCATCTAATGTTATTTTTTTAAGATTTTATTTATTTATTTGACACACAGAGAGAGATTACAGACAGGCAGAGAGAGAGAGAGAGGAGGAAGCAGGCTCCCTGCTGAGCAGAGAGCCCGACATGGGCCCCAATCCCAGGACCCTGAGATCACAACGTGAGCTGAAGGCAGAGGCCTTAACCCACTGAGCCACCCAGGTGCCCTAGTGTCATTTTTAAAAAAAAATATTTATTTAGAGAGAGAGAGAGAGAGAGAGAGCAGGAGGATGGGGAGAGGGAGAGAGATAGAAAGAGACTCAAGCAGACTCCACTGAGTGTGGAGCTGGCACAGGGCTCCGTCTTGACCCTGAGATTATGACCAGAGCTGAAATCAAGAGTCAGACAGTTAACTGACTGAGCCACCCAGGCATCCCCATCTAGTATTTTTTAATTTCAGTTATTGAGTTCTTCATCCTCTGACTGGTTCTTTTTTTTTCTCTGCTTTGTGTCTCCTTGTTGAGGGTGTCACTGAGGTCCTTTACTCTTTTCTTAACTCCAATGAGTGTCTTTATGACCATTACTTTAAATTATCTCTCAAATATATTACTCATCTCTGTTTCATTTAGCTTCTTGCTGTGATTTTGTCCTATTCTTTCATCTGGGACATATTCCTCTGTCTCCACATTTCTGTCTGTTTCTGCATGTCTGTTTCTATGTGTTAGGAAAATTAGCTACATCTCCTGCTCTTGAAAGTAGTGGCCTTATGAAGAGGAGGTCCTGTAGTGCCCTGCAGTGCAGTGTCCCCTTCACCAGACCCTGGAACTTTGGGGGTGTTTCCTATGTGTGTTTCATGTGCCCTATTGTTGTGGTTGAGCCATGTTTTCCTTCAGTCCAGTTCTCTGCAATGGCTCTCTGCCTGTTGTGGGCTGGGTCTGGTCCCTGTGTTGTTAGTGGGCCAGTCTGGGGCTGCCCTGGGCTTGAGTTGAGTCTGACTAGGAATTTGCCATAGATGTAGTAGCACTGAACTACAGGGTGTTTTCTCTATATTGTCCCCTGTGGATCTTTCATTGGTGAGTGGGGCCTGTAGTCTGACCTGATATCTGCCCCCAGCCCACTGCTGGGGCTGCAGTTGGACAGCTGTGTTGGTTATTTCCCCATCTCCCTGGAGCAGGAGTCACTTTGGAGTGGTGCTGGCCCCTGTTGGGGCTGCTTGCATACTAGCAGGCTTGTGGCAATTCTTTGGGTGGGCTCTAGCCAGAGCCTATTTAGGGGGGACAGGTCCACAGGAGAGCATGGGAGTAGGGGGTGCTGTTAATAAGCTAGACGGAGAGTGTTGGTGCTGCAGCAGTTCCTGCAGGTGTCTATGGGTCTGGGCTGGGGGGCTGGGGAGGGAAATGGCACCTGCCAGCTCCTTTGTTCCTGGACGTGCCTCCTAAAGATCTTTGCCCCTCCAGCACATACTCTGAGATTAGTAAATACATCTTCCTCTGATATAGCCCATGTGTTTTTCAAACTACTGTTTCTATGCTGTATCTCAGTGGGGCTGTTTGTTGTGCTGTCTCTTTAAAGGTAGGAACTCAGTGTCCTCTCACCCTCTTGGTTCTCCCAGAGCAGAGCCAACTGATTTTCAAAGTTCTACGTGTTAAATCCTGCTGATAGTAAGAACTTGTGAAATCACGCCCCTCTGGTTTTCAAAGCCAAATGTTATGGGGATTCATCTTCCTCGTGTGGGTTCCCCACACTTGGGATGCCTGGTGTGAGGGTCTGTTTCTTTCCCCTTTCTGCCTCCCATGTTCCTCCCTCCCATGGACAGTCCTGTGGGTCCAGTTAGCTTCCAACCACATCTCTGCCCTTCCTACCCTCTTCAAGGGGTCCACTTCTCTATATTTAGCTACGAAGAAGCTGTTCTTTCAGTCTTTATGTTGTTTTCTGGGTTATTTACATTGATGTGGGTGTATCTAGGTGTATTCATGGGACAAGGTGAGCTTAGGATCACCCTATTCAACCACCTTCTCTGGAAGTGGATTACCCCAAAGTTTTTAAAGTGTGTTTTCCTTGAGCTAGGTGATATATTTTTGTTTTCCTTTATTCCTTATTTATAATGTAATTTTTTGTAATGAGCATGTATTTTTATTAAGAATATAGCTTCTAAAATCATGTACTCATATATAGTGGTGCTTAGGAAATAGAAACATCCATAAAACCTCAGCTTTTGCCCTATTGCCTCTGCTCTGGAGCAAGTGTGAGGGAAGGCAAACTTTGCATCATTGATATGATAGAATGAGGCAGCTTCTTTCCTAGAGTGTGTTGGAAGAATTGGGGGATAATGGGCACAGTGTAGTAGTGTTCTTGTTTGTTTGAAGTAAACTCTCAGAACACCGGCATATCCACCTAAAGCTGAATGGAAATGAATTTTAAAATGCCTATTATTTTTCTGATTAAATTCCCCACATCTTTGTTAATTGGAATTAGTACAGTGATATATTGTGTGGCATTTGTTTGTAAGTTGTTTTATTTTTTATGGTTGGTGTCCCTGAGCATCTTATGAGTTTTTCAAGGGTATGGGATCTTGGCTTTTATTCCTGTTCTTGCATCCAGCAAGCACACAGCCAATCAAAATGAAATGGTTGTATTGGCCGAAATCGTGAGACACTTTAATCAACTAACCCGGCTATGTATTTGTAGCCAGAAAGATCTTCTGTATTTTATTCTAAAACTAAAATTTCTATTTTTCATAGATGGTCCTCACCACCTAACTGCCTCATAATTGACAAATGAACTGCTGTTTTGGCATACATTTTAGAATAAGCCTATTTTCTTATGTTAGGTGCTGATTTTTGTACAAATTACCACAAACTGAATGGCTTAAAACAACACATATTTATGATTTCAGAGTTTTTATGCGTCAGAAGTCTAGGCATCCTTAAGCTGGGTTCTCTTTGTAGGGTCTTAGAAGGTGATAGTCGAGATCCCAACCAGGCTATCTAGTCATTTGGAGACTTAATTGGGGGAGAATCTTCTTCTGGGTTCACTCAGGTGATAGTCAGAATTCAATCCTTTCGGATCTTGAAGACAGAGGCTTTATGTTGACTGGCAGCTGCTCTCACGTCCATGAGGCTACCCACAGTTCCTAGAGGCTACCCACAGTTCCTAGAGGCTACCCACAGTTCCTTGCTATGTGGGTTTTCCCAATATGGCCACTTACTTCATCAAATCAGAAAGGAGTTTCTAAAGCCAGGCTGCCAACAAGATGAAGTCTGTACAATGTAACCTAATAACAGGAGTAACATGCCATCGCTTTGGCCATTTGTATCACTTAGAAATAAGTCACAGGTCCCACCCACACTCTGACACAAGGTATTATACAAGAAGGTGGATATTAGGAGGAAAGCATCATGAAGATCACACTTTGTGATTTATTTTAAAGTATATATCAGGAATTTATGTTCTATGTTAGATACTTTATGATTATTTTATATATGTATATTTTAAATAACTGACATGAGTATTTGGTTTACTGTAGCTAGACTCACTGCTAAGGCCACGATTCTGTGCTGAAAGAGCTCCATTTCAGTGACTTGTCAGGGAACATTTTCTAGGACTTGCTGATGCTAAAAACCAAAGCTCAGTTGTAGGAACCATATTTATGGAGACTCGCCTACAAATTCTGTCATCTACCCATTCCTACAGAAATTCTACAAACTTTCTCAAAGCCAGACCTTTGTAGATCTGCTTACCTGAGTCCAGTCACTCTGCCTCCCTGGAGAAGTGTTTCTGTAGGATCGTGCTTTGGCTTAAAATCATCAGCCTTATAGCAAGGGTTCCTACAGGAAACAGCCCTGCGAAATGTGTTGCTAGAGATGATGTAATGTCTGGTCTCAGTACCAGGAATACTTGAACTTGTTTGGCTTATTTTCTGGAGGCACTATAAATCACGTAACTAATTTTCTGCCTTCACACTAGCCCATTTTGTGGCTTTGCTCTTAGCAAGTCTTCCAGACTTTCAGTAGATGTCTTGTGTATTAAACTTTACTCCTGGTCCAATTTTTGCCTTTATTACTTTTTAAAAAAAATCTTGTCCTGATTTCCTAACCTTTTATCTTATTATTTTATCATGAAATAAAGCATATCATGTTATGCATATAGCAAGCTAGTTTAAATCCTTAACAAGGAGGAGTATAAACAACTTGTTGGAATGCTACAGAAGCCTCAAAGTGAATGTTGTAGCTATGCCCATAGAAGCCAAAGCATTTTTCTTAAGTGGAAAGGTAGATATTGTGCTGAATGATTTGAACCCACAAAAGCTACTGCATGTTCAGTAGTGAGTCAGAGAGATCATTCTTTGGTGGCAGTCACTTGCCTTACCTAAGGGGAATACCAATGCACACGGCTAGGTGCTGAAAAGTTAGGAGACGTTAAGTTGGGGTGGTAGTGGGGACTGACCTTAAACTAAAACTGGCACAATACATGGAGGAGGTCTGAAAACAGAGAGAGATGGAGGGACCCCAAGAGGAAGGTTTATTCCTTGAGAATCTTATTTGCCCTCAAGTTCCTGCTTTTTGTAGGGGTGATTCTTGGGTTGCTGATCCCCCTCTCTTAATCATCCCTATCAGTCCAGGACTGTATGCAAGATCTGGTAGAATGGGTCTGAGAAGTTGTTGACAGGGGCAGGGTACGGGAAGAATTTTCTATGTAGCCAGATTGATGGAAGAAGGGCACCATCCTGCAGGTTATCAGCATATGCCAGAAGGGGAGAGGATAGAAACATTTGGCCAGGAGGGAAGCTAAGGCTTAAAGTTTGGATGGATGAGATTATCTGTCTAGCTGAGGGGGTGATTTAAAGTTGGAAGGTCAGGGACCAGTGGATGAAAGCAATTAGAGTGAAGAAAAAGGTATGGAGTGAGTGAGAATGGAGACTTAAGGTTCATGCACACTGAGAATGTGGCAGATGGTGGCAGGGGCAGCCTGTTAAACCACTATTTCTTCCTGGGAAAAGGCCAATTGAAAACTTTCTGGGAGTTGAAAATTGTGATCCTTTACCATGAAGATGGAGTTAGCCATTAAATTAATGTCTGACTCTCCTTGCCTGACATCTACATTGTCTCTTTTTGGCCAAAATGGAGCCTCTAAAAATGGTTTATTCAAATGTCACTCTATGCTTTCTTCTAGCAACCATGACCCCAGAGAAGAATGGTTGAAGTAATTGTTGTCAAGTAAATAAAATTGAGCAATAATACCACATTCCAATAAAAATAGCCTTTTTTCCAGGACTAATATTGGAAAAAGCTAAGCTAAAACTCAGATTTTTTTTTCCATTCCCCTTGACTTCTTCCAAGATGGCTTGATTTTTCATTCTTTTTTTTTTCTACTCTATGGCTTTTGACAAATCTTGATTTAATTTTTAAATTTAAGGAGTGACAAGGTAATATAAACACTCTTTTGCCCATTCCTTATTAAATTATAAAGCAAGAAAGAAGCCTCACATTGAATATCTGTTAGATACTAAAATCTTTATATACATTAATCCCTCAAATTATAGCAACAGCCCTGTGAAGTAGGAATGATATATTTGTTACAGATGGGGAAAATTGACAGTCTGTAGTTAGACAGGGTCTAGGTTTGTCCAGAGTCACACAGATCTTAATTGGGGGAGCCACAAATCCAGAACTTTCTCATTTCAGAACCCTTGTGGTTAGCTACTCCATTGACATCTACCTCTTAGAGTTGTCAGGATTAAATAAGACAATGAGTATTAAGGTACTTAGCAGAGTAAGATACATAAATTACATAAATAGCTCAATAAAGGGGCAACTGCTATAACTACCATCACCACTATTCTGCTTCCCAAGTAGCTGGGACTGGCTGGAATTCAGACTGTGTAAATAACTCACTACAGAGTTGGAATCATTAAGATATATTTAATGTATCAGCGATGCTCACTGAAAGTGAGCCATATAGCACAGTTTTCTCACATTATTCTCTTTTCATCCTGACAGCACTGTAAAGTTGGTAGTTTTGCTCTCTCTACTTTACAGAAGGGAGATCGAGCCTGAGAGAGATGGGGTAACTTGCTTAAAGTTATACCTAGGAAATGGCAGAATCAGAACTTGGCTCCAGGTTTGTCTCATTCCCAAATCTATGCTTTTGGTGCCCCCCCCATGCCTCTCTGTAATTGTTAAGACCAAATTACTGAGGTTGTATGTAGAAATAATACCCTCCACCCATGAGGCCATGATTTATGTGGATTTATCCAAAGATCCCACTAAAGAAAGTTTGGTTGTGATATTTCCATGGACTGTAATGACTTCTACTGAAATGATTGGTTCAGTTTTCTACAATGCGACATAATCAGTTGGAGGAAATCTGGAAGTGTTAAATGCTCTGATTAAAGTCTTGTCAGTCACCAGTTCTGATCTCTGTGGCTTCAAAATGGGATCAGAGGCTGGTTCAGAATTTAATGTAGACTCAGTTTTCAGAGCATGCTTAGGGTTCAAAAGGATACATCAAAGGGTGTCCTTGAGAAATTCCCACATTACACTTTCAGGGTCAAGATAACTCAGAGTCTTGAATAGTGAGGCCTGTGAAAGGGAAGAAGTTCTAATTAATTCATAAAAAAGAGCTTTCGGATAGAAACAGTTTACTTTTCTTCACCAAGGCCTATGGAATGAGAATGATGATTAACTATACAAAGAGTACTTAAAATTAACAAAGTACTCTATTTTGGAGGTTGAAAAAGCAGTTACTGAAAAATGGTGTTGGAACAACTGAGTTATTAGGAAGAGATGGTGTTAAACTTCTCCCAGATTTCCTTAGCCATCCACAAAATAAATAACCCTCATACTATGGTATATCCAGGAAATAATTACTGCTGTCAAATGATGTCTTGGTTAGCAAGACAAGCCAGCATACTCAGAAGATGAAAGCCCAAAGAGCCCACCTGTGCAGAGCTGAGTAAGAGAATCTTGTGCCAAGAATGATGATCTCCAGGGGCTTTGCTGTTATAATTTCATCTCATCCTTTTCACTTCTCCCTGGGTCTTGCCTAGCTCAGGGAGAGAAAGCCTCCAGCATGATGTCTCGGTTGGTATCCCCTAAAACACACTCTTGCATTTCTCCAAGAGAAACATCCACAAGAAACGATGCAGGTAAGTCCTAGAAATCATTGCACTGATTTTTAGAGATGAATTTATGTTACAGGGCATAATGGTAGGCCGTAGAATTGTCCCGTTTCCACATATCAAATTCTGCAGGGAAACCATGTTATTTTCCTCTATTCAATAAACTACTGAGTATTCTCTCTGCCCAGAGATGGCTCTGGGTGTCATCCTCTGCCTTCTCCAGACTCTAGCCTATGGTCTCAGCCCCAAGCATCCCTGAGGCAGAAAGGATGTTAAGATGTCCTGTCCCTACAATCGGGTGAGGCCCACAACTACTTCTGCTACCAGGCTTATATTCACTGTTCCTGAGGTGAAACCCTCCTCCCTGCAACCAGGCCATATGCCTGGGCTCTTGCCTAATTTTTTTCCACCTTTTTGCTCACCAGTTCTCCACTCTCTTGTAAACCTTCCATCAGACTATATTCTCCTTTACCCATTCTTCCCCTGGAGCGTGGAACTGGCCCTTCTAATCTCAGCTGGCCATTGCTTCTCAGCCTTTTAGCTAAAATCAGGTGTAGTGTCAGCTGCTCAGTTTCCAGTTCTGCAGTGCTGATGGGTGCTGCCAGCTGCCTTGGCCCATGGAAGCTGGACCCTCTTGAAAATCCTAGTTCCCCATGAGCCTTTGGGCTACATAGAGTGGACTGTTGGCTACTTTTTTTCAGAGACCAGACCTTTACTTGTTCACAGATTTCTTCTCCACTCCTCCAGCTCACTGTAGAAGTCCTGTATGGCTCCTTTCTGAACTTGTACTGCTCTTGGATCATTGTGCATGGAGGGATACTTGAATATCTCTGTGATATAATAGAGACATTTTAGTATCATGGAAAGAACAGGAAAAGAGTGATTTTTTAAAAGATTTCTTTTTTTTAAAAAGATTTTATTTATTTATTTGACAGAGAGAAACAGAGTTAGAGAGGGAACACAAGCAGAGGGACTGAGAGAGGAAGAAGCAGGCTTCCCGCCGAGCAGGAATCCTGATGTGGGGCTCAATTCTGGGTCTCCAGGATCATGACCTGATCCGAAAGCAGTTGCTTAACCAACTGAGCCACCCAGGCGCCCCCTAAAAGATTTTTAAAAAATTTTTCTTTATTTGACAGAGAGAAACACAGCTAGATAGGGAACACAAACAGGGGGAGTAGGAGAGGGAGAAGCAAGCTTCCCACCAGCAGGGAGCCCGAAGCAGGGCTTAATTCCAGGACCCTGGGATCATGACCTGAGCTAAAGGCAGACGCTCAATGACTGAGCCACCCGGGTGCCCCAAAGAGTGATTTTTCTAATTATAGATAGCAACTGTCTCTTTCTTCAAAGACCTTTTATGTGAGCTGGACCAGCTTCTCTTTTAAATACCATTTACTGACAGGTCTCATAACTCTGGATGTGTTCATGAACTCAAGGCAGACCGTTGGGGCAACAGATATGGGTTCAAATTGCAAATCTGTTATTAATTGTGTAGGACCTGGAGAAAGATGCCTCACTCTACTGGATCCTGGTTTCCTCATCTATAAAAATGGTGGTGATATTTTGTATATGAATAGAACTTTATAAACTGTTTCTCACATGTGAAGAAATACATCAGGGTCTCAACACATCTAGTGACCAAAAAGTCCGTCCACCAACTGACTGGTGCTTATAAGATTAAATAGTGGAGTTTCCTATCTTAGCATGGAGTATAGGCTTGTGACTTGGTGCCTAGAAAATCAAAGATTATGAATTTAATGGCAGCCAAAGTTTGAGGAGGCAGTAGGTAGTAGTGAAAAGGGCATGGGCTTTAGAGTTAGATGACCTGAGTTCAAATCTCAGCCTAGCTATTTAATGGCCAGATGAATATGGGCAAATTAAGCAATCTCTTTGAGTCTTTGTTTCATCAAAACAATGCTACACCCACACTATTGGTTTTTTAAAAAATCCGATCTGATCATCTTTGTTTATTAACTGGAACAGCTGGCCCACTTATTTTTTTTTTAATTTTTCAGTTTTTATTAATTTTTATTTTTTTCCATCACCTAGTCCTCTTATCCCTCCCTGCCACCCTCCTGAAACCCTCAGTTTGTTTCTTGAGATTAAGAGTCTCTTATGGTTTGTTTCCCTCCCCAGTCCCATCTTGTTTCATTTTTTTCCCTCCCTAGTCTCCATGACCCCCCCCCCCCCCCCGCCCTGCGTCTCAAATTCCTCACATCAGAGAGATCATATGATAATTGTCTTTCTCTGATTGGCTTATTTTGCTCAGCATAATACCCTCCAGCTCCATTAACGTTGTTGCAGATGGCAGGATTTCATTCTTTTTGATGAGTTAGCCCACTTATATTTAACATATTTTCAAATATATTTGGGATTAAATATTTCATTTTATTGTGCAGTGTTCTTGGGACCTTTCCTCCTTTGTCTTTCAGTTAATTATTTTTAAACTTTTTGTTATTTTCCCTGTACCAGTTAAAAGTTATATACTCTTTCTATTCATTTAGGTATTAACCTATACATTATGACATATGTAAATAACTTTTCAAAGTCTAAAGTGAGTCAAAGCTTTCATCCTGCTCTTAGGTACTATAAGAATTTTGAAACATATTTATATTTTATTCTCTCCTCCCCACCTTAAGCTGAAATATTTTATTGCCTGGTATTTATTTATTTATTTATTTATTTATTTATTTATTTATTTATAATTTATTTGGTTATTTATTTATTTTCAGTGTTCCAAGATTCATTGTTTATGCCCCACACCCAGTGCTCCGTGCAATACGTGCCCTCAGTACCCACCACCAGGCTCACCCATCCCCCCCTCCCCTCCCCTCCAAGACCCTCCGTTTGTTTCTGAGTCCAAAGTCTCCTATGTTTCGTTTCCCTCCCTGATTTACCCTACTTCCTATTTCCTTTCCTTCTCCTACTGTCCTCTATATTACTCCTTATGCACCACAAGTAAACGAAACCATGTGATACTTGACTTTCTCTACTTTGTTAATGTCACTCAGCATAATCTCTTCCAATCCGGTCCATATTGCTACAAAAGTTAGGTATTTATCCTTTCTGATGGAGGCGTAATATTGCATTGTATATATGTCCCATATCTTCTTTATCCATTCATCTGTTGAAGGGCACCTTGGCTCTTTCCACAGTTTGGCGATTGTGGCCATTGCTGCAATGAACATTGGGGTACATATGGCCCTTCTTTTTACTACATCTGGATTTTTGGGGTAAATTCCCTGTAGTACAATTGCATATTGCCTGGTATTTAAAGTCTTATTGCTTTTATTGTCAATATTCATTAATATTTACCCAGATTTTTACTCATTTCTTTATTCTTCATTCCTTTTTACACCTCAGATATTCCATCTGGTATATTTTCTTTTGACTTTAAGTAAATCCTTTATACTTTTAAGTAAATCTTTTATACTTTTAAGTAAATCTTTTATACTTTTAAGTAAAAGTTTGGACTAATAATGCATATATTGTTATTACATTGCCTGTAATTGTCTCTATTTTGCATAAATTCTTGAGAAGTACTTTTGTAGGGTATAGAATTCTAGGCTAAGTTACTTTTGTTCATCACTTTGAAATAGTATACTGCCTTCTGTTGTTGGTATTGAGAGCTTAGCTATTTATTGGTTATTCCTCTAAAGGTAATCTTTTGTGTGTGTGTGTGTGGCTACTTTTTTTTATAAGTAGGTTCTATGTAGGCTCTACATTTGGCTTGAACTCACAACCCCAAGATCAAGAGTTGCATGCTCTACCAACTGAGCCAACCAGGCATCCCTCTGGGTTACTTTTTAAAAATATATTTTTACTTATTTTTTGTTATGTTATGTTAATCACCATACAGTATGTCATTAGTTTTTGATGCTTTGGGCTACAACCTTCTCTCTCCCCCCCCACTCAGCTTTCTCCCTGCTCAGTTTCATTATACTGTATCCAGGCAGGGATTTCTTTTCCTTCATCCTGCCTGGAATTCACCGGACCTTTTGAATCATAGAATATGTGTCATTATTCTGCCTGTAGTGACTATATAATTTATTCTTCCAACCGGGACTCTCTTTAAAGAGGAAGGAGGGCATATTAAGTACTAAGCTGGGGATAACAAGACTGAGTTAGGGGTGTTCCAAGGAAACAGGATATATGTGGTCTCCATACCTCTGTTCCTCTAGCCACCTTATGCTTCCAGTTTATAGGGTATATCTTTTTTTAGTCATTTACTTTTGACCTTTCAGTGTTTTCATAGTTTGTTTCTTGTTGGCAGTTTATGGTTTAATTTTGCTTTTTTATCTACTCTGATAATGTTTCTTTTAGTTGAAGTGCCCATACCATTAGTTTAATCTAATTATTTATATGGTTGGATTTAGGTCTACCATTTTATTGTTTCTTCTGGGTTTTGTTATTGTTGTTGTTGTTGTTGTTGTTGTTGATCCTGTCCTGTTTTCTCCCTCGATTTGATTGCTTGAGTATATTTTTGTATTCTATTTAATCTATTGACTTTTTTAGCTGTCATGGTTTGTATTAATTTTTAGTGGCTGCACCAGCAATAAAAATATACATTTCTAAACTTTACTAGTATATTTAGAATTAATATTGTACCATCTAATGTAAAATGTAGAAAGTTTTTAATGATATAATTTCCCTTTCTTCCTCACTCTCATCTTTTATAATTGTCCTATGTATTAAATCTACTTACATTAAAAATCAGGCAAGAAAATGTTACTTTTTCTTTGAACAATTGTATGTATCATATAGAATTTAAGAAGTAAACCATTTCTAATGCTTTTCATTTGTCTTGAAGATTCAAACTTCTCTCTATACTATTCCCCTTCAATCCAAAGAAATACCACAGTTGGGACACGTGGGTGGCTCACTCATTTGAGTGTCTGACTGTGGCTCAGGTCATGATCTTGGAGTCCTGGGATCGAGTCATGCATCAAGCCCCACTTCGAGCCTAACAAGAATATTTCATATAAATGGAATCATATAAAATGTAGTCATTTGCATTTGACTTCATTCAGTTAACATAATGTTTGTAAGGTTCATTCACACTGTAGCATTTATTAATCCTTCACTCCTTTTAATGGTTGAAAATTTTCCCATTGTATGTATATGCCACATTTTTTAATCTGTATACTTGATTAACATTTATTTGGTTCCACTTTTTGATTATCATGAATGATGCTGCTATGAACATTCATGTAAATGTTCTGTGTAGACATGGTTTCAGTTCTTTTGAGTATACACTTAGGGGTGGGATTTATGGGTTGCATGGTAACTCTAGGTTTTATATTTTGAAAAACTGTCACAACTGTTGGGCTGCCAATCTTTCCCTCTGATTTATGTCTATTTTTATGTCAGTATCACAGTGTCTTAATTACTATAGCTCTGTAGTAAAATTAGAAATCAAGAAGAGTTAGTCTTCCAATGTTGTTCTCTTTTGTAGTTATGGTTATTCTAGATCCCTTGCATTTTCATTGATCAGCTTGTCAATTTCTGTACAAAGCTAGCTGTGATTTTGATAGGAATTTCATTGAATTTGTAGGTAAATGTGGAGAGAATTGCCATCTTGACCTTATTAATTGTTCCAATCCATGACCATGAGATGTGCTTCCATTTATTCAGGTCTTCCTTAATTTCTTTTAACAATGTTTTGTAGTTTCCAGTATGTGACTCTTTCACTCCTTTTGAAAAATTTATTCCTGAGCATGTTATTCTTTTTGATACTATTGTCAATGGAATCGTTCTTTTAATTTCAGAATGTGTGTTGGTAGTATATAGAAGCACAATTGATTTCTGTATATTCTTAACCTGCAACTTTGCTTAATTCATATTCTAATAGTTTTTTTTAAAGATTTACTTATTTATTTGACAGAGAGTGCATGTGCATGAGTGGAGGGAGAGGCAAAGGGAAAGGGAGAGGGAGAGAGAATCCCAAGCAGACTCACCACTGAGTGTGGAGCCAATGTGGTACTCAATCCCCAGACCTCAAGATCATGATCTAAGTCAAAATCAAGAGTCAGCTGCTTAATTGAGCCACCCAGGCACCCTAATAGCTTTTTTTTTTTTTGAAAGAAGGGCAGGATTCCTTTAGATTTTGTGTGTATAAGATTGTATCATCTGTGAATAGAAATAGTTTTATTTTTTCTTTTCCAACTTGGTATCTTTTACTTCATTTTCTTGCCTAATTGCCATGGCTAACTCTCCAGTAAAATATTGAATAGAAGCAATGAGAGTGTATATCTTTGTCTTGTTCCTGATGTTTGTGGGAAAACATTCATTTTGTTTTCCCTAGTAAGTATGTTGTTAGCTGTAGGTTTTCCATAGATGCCCTTTTTTCAGTTGAGAAAGTTCTCTTCCAAATGTGTTGAGTGTTTTTATCATGAAAGGGTGTCAGATTTTATCAAATACTTTTTTATTTGCATCTATTGAGATGATCCTGTGATTTTTGTCCTTTATATTGACATACTAATATCGTTATTATGTAAATTTTCATGTTTTTTAAGTTTTTATTTTAATTCCAGTTGACATACAGTATTATATTAGTTTCAGGTGTACACTATAGTGATTCACCTCTTCCATACATCACCCTATATAATTTTCACATGTTCAATCACCTAGAATTCCCAAGATAAATATCTTATGGTCATAGTGTATAATCCTTTTTATATGTTGCTGAATTTACTTTGCTAGTATTTCATTGAGAATTTTTGCATCCATATTCTTTTTTTAAAAATATTTTATTTATTATTTGAGAGAGAGACAGATTGAGAGAACAAGTGGGAGGGGCAGAGGGAGAAGCAGACTCCCTGTGGAGCAGGGATCATGACACAGGACTCGATCCCAGGAGCAGAAGGAAGATAGATGCTTAACCAACTGAGCCACCTGGGTGCCCTGGCATCCATATTCATAAGATATATTGATTTGTAGCCTTATTTTCTTGTGATGTCTTTATCTGGTTTTAGTAACAGTGTGTATAGTTGTTAATTTGTTTTTGTTTGTTTGTCTCATCTGGTTTCATAATCTTCGTCTTTCACTTGGAACACTTAGCCCCTTTACATTTATTATAATTATTAATATGACTGAGTTTATATATATCATGTTATCATTTCTTTCCTTCTTGATCCATCCATTTTATATTCTTTTTATCACCCTTTCTTTTCTTTGTGTTAATATAAAAATATATTGTGTTGGTTTCTTCTTATATTTCATTATACATTTTTTTCTTATTCTCTTAGTGGTTAGTCTAAAGATTTAACATGTGTTTATGAATTATTTTATTGGAATACAAAGTTATTTTGCATAATCCCCATAACCTTAGAGCCTTAGAACCTGTAAATTCTATTTATTTCTGTTAATGTTGTCATTTTGTTATTGATATTCATATTGATATTCAGTGTGAATTATATATGGCACTGTTATTATTACTTTGTGTGGTCAGTACTTATTCATTCACCCACATATTAGTCTATTCTTATGTCATTTATTCCTTCGTACATTTCCACATTTCCTTCTGGGATCCTTTTCTTCTGTCTCAAGGACTCCCCTTATTCATTTAGTGTGGGGCTTGAAATGGTTGTATATATTTTAGATATTTTTTAGGGTTATCTAGTCCAGTTGTACCTGAAGCTTTTTAAAATATGATTTAAAACATTAAAAAGAGGCATTTAAAATATGAATTTTGTAACGTATCCATATTTAATTATTACAGCAAGCATATTTATTTACTGTGATTTATTGTATTCTACCTGGAAGCAGAAATTGTGAGATTTTACAACATCTGCTTTTTTTTTTTTTTTAAGTAGACTCCACATTCAATGTGGGGCTTGAGCTTGTGACCCTGGGATCAAGAGTCATGTGCTCCACTGACTGAGCCCGCCGGGCACCCAAGAACACTATCTTTCAAAGTAAGCTCTGCGCCCCATATGGGGTGTAAACTCCCAACCTCAAGATCAAGAGCCATATGCTCTACCAACTGAACCAGCCAGGCACCCCTAATCGTCTGTTTCTTAAACTTGATTATAACTTGCATGGAGGTAGGAGCGTTGTCTGGTGTGCTTATTTTGGGTTGTCTGACATTTATAAGTTATTTGTGGATAAGTTAATGAATAGGCGAGGTAATGTCTGTAAACTGCTGGTCAGATAGTAGGTACTTGATGAAATAAATGGTTCTTCTCTATCCTAACTCCTTAATTCCTGCCCAGTCTATATCATACTAAGGTAGGGGCTAAAATTTGCTCCTATTATCAGTTATTTTTTCCCCGAGTTTGAACAGAAGGCAAAGAGAATGGAATAGAATATTTATTGGGTGCCTGGGTGGCTCAGTGGGTTAAAGCCTCTGCCTTCGGCTCAGGTCATGATCTCAGGTTCCTGGGATCGAGGCCCACATCGGGCTTTCTGCTCAGCAGGGAGCCTGCTTCCTCCTCTCTCTGCCTGCCTCTCTGCCTAATAAATAAATAAAATCTTTTAAAAAAAGAATATTTATTAATTGATATTAATAATGGAATATTCTATCTGAATAGAGCAAGTAAAAGCATCAGGCTACAGGGCTGGGATGTTGAGGTACAACTGACTTATACAGGTTTGCCGGAACTCAGTAACTGAGAACATGAGAGTTAGACCTTTTTCATTTTATGGTTTTGAGATTTGGGTTGCAATGGTGGATGATTTGTGAGGTAAACACTCTCCTGTTTCTACTGCAGAAATATGTTAAGTTGTACTGAATCTATTTATGAATTCAAACTGGAGGATGATAATCACTTAGCATCCTCTCTGTGTAAGAATTTGCAAATGAGCAAAGGAGCCTGGGGAAAGTGAAGTGCATAATGTGAATGCATGGATAAAAGGAGCAGAGAGGACCCCATTTATCTAAGTTAAGGTTTTTGACATATAAGAAAATAGTGCTGTATAAGTATGTATCTCAGGTCCTTGTAAAAGTACTTGCTGCCTCCCTGCCTTCTAGAATCAAGAAGGATATAGCCGATTATAAGTTAGCTATCCACTCTAGTTATCGATTGTTATGACACAAATTGAGGGTAAAGGATTTATACTTTGTTGTTTTTCAGAAAGATGTTCTAGGAGATATTCATTGTCTTGTCTGAAATTCTGAAATTATTATCCTTAAAGTTGTGACAGTTTTAGAAGAGAAGCATCATATTGCTTCCAAAGATAATATATCATAGCAGATGAAACATAAAAGGAATTTTTGAGTGATTCAACACAATGATGTTCTTTTGCTTTTTAAAGCACTTTAGTTTTGGGGGGAGCCAAAAGTTTCTACATTTTAACAGTTCCATTTGCTCTCCCATCTTGAGAATCAAGTCAAAATAAGTTCCTCCTAGTTCTCCCAGTAGTTTGCCTTATACATGGACAACGTGATTAAATTTACAGAGCTTACTCCCATTCGTTTTCTTTTGGGTCTCATAGTAATCCTTTGAGATAGTCCGGGAAAAGGGTAACTATCTGTCTTACAGGTATGGAAACCAGGACTGAGTCCTGGCTCATGTTATTCTACTCTGTCATCCGAGAAGCTAGGTTTATGTGGACTAGGTTAGTTATTATTTGATCAGCCATTTTAAGCGCCCACATTTCAATTTTGAGTATATTAGATAGGGAGTGAATAAATATATTTATTAATTCTTGCTGGATCAAAAGACCTTTTTCTCTTAAATATTTAATTAGACTTGTGTACAGTAACCGACCTTGAACTCTGCTTTCATCTGAGAGGTCCTGTCACAGTAAAATAGGTCTGGGAAGAAAAATGTCAAAAGGTAAAAAAGAAAAAATGCAGGTTGAGATGAAGTACTTGATTTAAAGAAAAATTCTTGCAACAATAACTTTCCCACTCAAATGACAGAAATAAGTGGTAAGAAAGGCAGGGCTTTACAGTATAAAGGGCAAACATGATTATTAATTTGTTAATAAACCATATTTCTCTGGCATTGATCAATTTTTTATTCTATTATCATCTGTTTTTCTGTTGATGATGAACTATTAGGTGAAAAATAATCAGAGTTGATAACTGTTTATAACTGATTATATCCATTTGCTGTAGCAAAATGAAAAGTTTTCAACCAGTGGTTGGATGAATCTGCCTTTTTTTTTTAAAAGAGAGGGATGGGAGGGAAGGGCAGAGAGAGAGGGAGAGAGAATCCCAAGCCTTGTGCTCCATGGCCAGCACAAAGCCTGATGGGGGGCTCAACCCCACAACTCTGAGATCATGAACTGGATGGAAATCAAGTCAGGCACTCAACTGACTGAGCCACCCAGGTGGCCCTGAATTTGCCTTTTTTGTTTGGTCAACCAGAATTGTCAGTAGTGCTTCATCATAAGCTTTGCAAATTCTTTTTATAAATCATTAGGCCTACAAAATTGACCTTTGTCCTAGTAGTGTCCCATGGACTGGAAACACCTCTGCTCAGCCACTTTACGCCCCTTCTCATTGCGGACTGGTATAGGTTCTGTGTGCAAGTGTGTGTGTGTGTGTGTCTGTGTGTGTGTGTCTGTGTGTGTAAGTGTGTATAAGCCCCAAATAATTGGCTGAGTTAACCTTTCATTCAGCGTATAGCTACTATTTTTATTCTAAATTTACTTTTGCCTTGCGATTTAAATTCATTTATTCATATAGTGTTTATTGAGCACTCACTATGTGTTAGGTACTGTTCTAGGCCCTAGAGATAAAGCAGAAAATAAGGTAAGAATAACTCTTTGACCTCATGGAATATGCATTCAAGTGTCAGGGGAGACAGAATCAACAGTAAATAAAACATACAGTATGTTGGTGAAAAGTGCCATGGAGTAAAAATAAAAGGAGCTTAGAGGGACAGGGGAGTGTACCTGCAGCATATGGGAGAAGGGGCCGTTTGGAACTGGGTAACAAAGGGAGGCCTCACTGATAAGATGCCCTTTGAATAAAGATTTACAGGAGTTGAGGAAGTGATGCATGCAGACCCCTGGGGGAAAGAACATTCCAGGCAGAGGCAGAATAGCAAGTTATGTGAAATGCCAGTTGACAGTTGCTGAGTGAGGGAGGTGGAACATGGAGGCAGACAAAATCACAGATCACAGGGAGGCCCAGATCATGGAAGGCTTTGCAGCTCAGGGCAAGGATTTGAACCTAGAGTCTGGAAAAAGTTGAGAGCTGGTGTCAGAATTTGCCTAGAGAAGAGATGCGATCTGATATGTGTTAGCTGGGTCCCGCTGACTTAAGGAAGCATGGGCCAGAGCAGTTCAGTGAGGAGACTGTTGCAGTAGTGGGGGGCAGAGATGATGGTGGACTGGGTTTTGGTTCTAGGCCTGTTAAATTTGAGATGCCTGTTCAATATTCAGGTAGAACTATTGGGGAGGCAGCTGAATACACCCATCTGGGCTTCAGAAAAAAAAAGATATGTAATTTGGGTGTTATCTACATATAGATGGAATTTAAAGACATGAGACAGATGAGATCACCAAGCGAGTAAGTGTAGATAGAGAAGGGGAAATGTCCAAAGACTTGGTCCTGGGGCCCTCTAACATTTAAAGGTCAGGGAGATGGGGAAGAGCTAGCAAAGGTGGTTAAAATAGAGATGGCAGTGAGGTGATCTTAGAGACCCCAAGTGGGTGCCTGACAGAGTAAATGCAGGACAGAATTTGTTTCCAAGAGTCCATCACTCTATTCAGCCTTTGGTGGAGGGACTTAAGAGTGGTGTGTAAAGGGACTCTCACTTATTTTTAAAACTTGGGGAGAGATAATCCCCTGATAATTTGGTGCCAAGATGGTAACTATTGCAATGGAACCACTTTTTGTTCTAATAAAGGCAATGTGTTTTAATTAAGACATCGTTGTATTCTATCATCATGACAGGCCTTTGCTTGTTTCTTTCTTTTTTCTTTTTTCGTTTTCTTTTTTTCAATTTGAGGATAGGCTGAGGTAGGATAGGAATGTAAAGGTCAGCATGAAGCAAGAGAGACTAACCATTTGGACATTTGACATCGTTTATTCTGACATTCAACAACAGGTTACGCAAAAGAGGACCCGTCCGCCACCATTAAATGTCATGTCACCAGTGACAGCTGGGAAGCTGATTCCGTAGTCCTGTTTGTTTGAAGAGCTATCCTTGATATACAAATGTATTCTGAAGCCGAAGGCCAAGGCCATGTGTATTGTGAATTGAACGCTCAGCCCCACTTTTGGTTCTTTGCTCTTTGAATTTTACCTCCTGTGAGCCTGCCTGCCAGTATCTGTCATTTGTAAGAATCGATTTAGAAAATCAGTGAGCAGGTGCAAATTCTGAGAATCCCTTCAAGTCCCAGGTGAGCTTCCCTAAAGCACAGCGGCACTGCTTGCCCGTACCTAGGAACAGTACTAATTAATTTTCAGTGCCTTTCCCCATCTGAGAATTTTGGTCAGAAAGACTCATTTCTAAAAGATGGCCTGGAGCAGATTTAAGCACAGAGCCCTTTAATTGGCGTGAGCAAGCAACAGTTGGATTTTCTGAATTGAGTTCTTCCATGGTTAACCGGAGCGCATCGAGACAGCACTAATTGCCTTTTAGCTCCCAAAAGGAGAAGAGGAGAGGGGGAAAAGAAAGCAAAGCAGTGAATGGTCTGACTGAACTAGTCCGCGGCCATTGTTCCTTGGATCTGTTTCTTCATGTGAACCCTGCTTTGAAAGTAAAATATTTGAATTATAAACAGGTAGTATAGCAATGGGACGACGTAATCTTTATAATTTGATGTAAAACTTCAAAAATCTGTTCCTGCGAATGGTACCTTGAAGTGACAGGGCTAAGTATTTGAGCCCGTCAGGTTTTCTGAAACCTTCCTTTTCATTTTGGCCGAGCTTAGGGAATTTAGGCTCTTTTTGATTTCAGTGCCGAAGTGGTCTCTTGGTTTTTACACATGCATGAGCACACAAACAAACGGTTCTGCTTTGTGAGAGCTTTCCATTTTAAAATAGAACCATCAAATTTGTGGAAGAAGAAAGTAGAGAGTATGTGCTCAATTATAAGATGTCACATTTTATTGGAATGACTCATGTTCTTAGGCAGGTAAGCTATATATAAACTTTTTCCATAAGTAGATACTATGTGTATGAATCCAAGAGAAGTTGTGATGGGAGAGAGAAGTACCAAGAGAGCCTCTGTGTTGTACTCTTGAGGCCACTGGTGTTCACGGTTACAAGGCAAGCGTGGCGCTCAGGGGGCTTTTGGGTCACACTCCGCACCCTTGCACAGCCTTACTAGAAAGATCCTGGGGAAGGTGTTCCAAGTTTCTCCAGCAGGCTTTCTCAATTTGCCACATCCTTCTGGAATCTCTGGGCCCTGGTGGCTGGTCAGTCACCACCATGTCCACAACACCCATTTCAAAAAGGCCCATTGTGCCAATCTGCAGGATTTGTACCTTATCGAGAAGATTCAGATTTTGACAACTAGGTTAAAATGCTGAAGTTCAAGGCAATAAGAGATCCTTTTCATTATCATTTCCTTTTACCTGACATGGTGTTCGGATCCCACATGTAACTCCTGCTCAGCCTCGCAGGAAATGAGGATGAGGGGTTTTGCAGTTGTTTTCTCCGAGCACCCCCTTACTGACGGGAGCTGCATATGGAGGACTCATCTTTGTCTCATGTCTCGCCCCAGCTGTTGGCCTTGCTAACACCCTCACTCCTGCTGAGCAGTGTGTGAAGTTCAGATTTAAGTTGAGGCAAGACCTGATTATTTTGTCTCTTTCTCTTTAGGTTCACCTGTTCATTTATTCACTCAATCACTCAACCGTTTTTCTAGAAATAACTATGGGGAACATCCAGTGATATTTTGTATCAAGGGGTAAGTAGTACCTCGAAATTATAAAGTGGCACATAAAACTTTGTAACAGTTATAGAGTTATAAAGCTATAACTTGTTGAAGAAACAGGTAGGCTTCTCGAGAATCTGGGATAAGACTTGGGCATAGGTGATGAAGATGTCTTCAGAAATGCACATAACTATCAGGTGTTTAAGTCTTCTCTCCCCTTCTCCTTTGTGTCAGAGGTGGTGTCATCCCTTCTTTGTGATGATTCCTACCTCCTCCCATTCCTTTCAGGGCTCTGTTCCATCACGTACCCTCTCTTCATGGTTCTGAAAATTCTTTCTTCTGCGGCCTTTCTCTTACCTAGAAAACATTCTGCAGAGGTAATAAAGTTAAAATGACATTTTTAATATTTATATTTCATTTATTTCTTTTGA
>PITA01002038.1:0-39122 GCA_004023965.1 Spilogale gracilis
TTCTCTCTCTTCCTTCCATGAGTCTTGCTGGAGGTTTGTCAATTTTGTTGATCTTTTAAAAGAACCAGCTCTTAGTTTCATTACTCTGTTCTTTTTTAAAATTTCCATAACTTTTATTTCTGCTCTAATATTTATTATTTCCTTTTTGTTGTTTTGGAGTTTTGTTTATTTTTCTAGTGCCTTTAGGTGTAATATTAGTAATTTATTTGATACTTTTCTTGTTTCTTGAGGTAGGACTGTATTGCTCTAAACTTCCTACTCAAAACTGCTTTTGCTGCATCCCAAAGTTTTGAAAAGTTGTGTTTCAACTTTCATTTGTTTCCATGTAATTTTTAATTTTTCATTTCTTGGTTGATCTATCCATTGTTTAGTACCATGTTATTTAACCTTCATATATTTGTGCTCCAGATTTTTTTCTTGTGGTGTCGAGTTTCAGAGCATTGTAGTCAGAAAGATGCATGCTATGACTTCAGTTTTCTAACTGTTGAGACGTACTTTTGGTCTAATAGGTGATCAACTCTGAAGAATGTTTTGTGTGTTTTTGAAAAGAATGTCTATTCTGCTGTTCTAGGGTGGAATGTTCTGAATTTATTGGTTAGATCCATCTGGTCTATTGTCATTCAAAACCACTGTCTCCATGTTGATTTTCTGTTGGGGTGATCTGCCCGTTGATGTACATTGGGTATTAAATTAAGTCCCCTACTATTATTGTGTTACTAGTGATTATTTCCTTCATATTTATTACCTCGTTAATGTATTTGGGTGCTCCCATGTTGGGTGTTTAAATATTTGTAATTGTTACAACCTCTTTTTGGATTGTTCCCTTATTAAATAGTGTCCTTTGTTATTAGTCTTTGTTTTAAAGTCTTTAAAGTTTTAAAGTCTTATCTGAAATGAGTATTGCTACCCCAGGTTTATTTTTTAAAAATATTTTATTTATTTATTTATTTATTTATTTATTTGAGAGACAGAGAGAGAGAGAGAGAGAGCGCGCGCGCGTGTGCACATGAGAAGGCAGAAGGTCAGAGGGAGAAGCAGGCTCCCCATGGAGCTGGGAGCCCGATGCGGAACTTGATCCTGGGACTCCAGGATCATGATCTGAGCCAAAGGCAGTGGCTTAACCAACTGAGCCACCCAGCTGCCCTACTCCAGGTTTCTTTGAACATAATTTGAATAATAGATGTTTCTCTTTCTTGTTTCTTAACATAGATGTTTATCACGGCAAATGTCTCTCTTAGAATTACTTTTGCTCTATCCCATAAGTTTTGGTATTTTTGTATTTCCATTTTTATTTTTCTCAGGGCATTTAAAAAATCTGTTTTGATCCAGATGCATGTGAAAGTTCCCCTCCAGCAGGCACTGGCACTCTGGAGCACCCTGGTACTGGGAGAATATGAAGATGGCACCTATGGCTGACCAAAGGAGAGGGGGAATATAAAGATGATATGGGGTGGGGGAGAGAAAGATTTAGGGTTTGGGGGGGAAAATGTGTGAATATCATACTCATCCAATCTTTGTCCCCAGAAAGTATCCCAGCTGGCAGGATCCAAGATATATAAGGTAGATGCCTACCCTTTAGGCTGATGCTCTACCATTTGCAAATGTTTCTTTTTCATAAAATTGAAATTCAAGAGTTCAAATTCTTTGCTCCACAGGGAGAAGTTCAGGTTTTGAATTGCCTCTTTATTGTGAGTGGCCACACTGGGGGAGGAGTTTTTGGAAAACTTCTGTTTCAACCTCTCCTACCTGACACAATAGGCTTTTTTTTTTTTTTCCTCATGTGCCAATGTGTAATTATCATGGTTTTTAAGGTTGTTTTTTCCAGAGTAAGTGATCTCATGTAGCTATAGTAGCTATAGATGCAGTGTTCCAGTGAGAGGAAGTGAGTTTAGGATCTTTTTGTTTCTGTCTTCATTGTTTTCATTCTTTTTTTTTTTTCCAAAAATTTTACTTACTTATTTGACAGAGAGAGATCACAAGTAGGCAGAGAGGCAGGCAGAGAGAGAGGAGGAAGCAGGCTCCCTGCCAAGCAGAGAGCCCAATGCTGGCCTCAATCCCAGGACCTGAGCCGAAGGCAGAGGCTTTAACCCACTGAGCCACCCAGGTGCCCCATTGTTTTCATTCGTAAAAAGTTCTTTTTAGAGTGGGCATGTTCTATAGTTCTTGTTCCACCTACACTTCTCATAGACCTTGTCCTAGCCTGCAGCCTAGTTGGCGGCCACCTGAATTCCCTGTCACTTGTGACCGCACTGGGTTGGCAGAGATACAGGTCAGACTAACAGAAGACCCAACTTTAGCTATTGGGTGACTTGGACTAGAAGAAACATTGGTCTTCTTTGGCCTGAAACACCCCCAGTTAGTCCTTAATGAGTAACTGCATAAGCTTTTGCTCTTAAAAGAGAAACTGATTCACCCTCGGGATTAGTATGGCTCAAAAAATAGGAGCTAAATTATATTACTTCTTTAAAACCCATTGGAAACACAACCTCATAGAGTTTTTGCAGTTCTAGCTGAGCTAGAGAGGAAAACAGTAGACACAGAGAGCACTGGGGTGAGAATTTATCACCCTTAAAAGGAGAGAGGTTAGAGACAGAACCCGATTGTTCCAAATTATTCTCCTTGTGGGGACCAGCTTATATTTCATTTTTTGTTGATGGATCTCTATATCTATATATAGGCATATAGATATATAGATATAAAAGCTGATTAGAGTCTTCATTTGTATAAGTATTTAGTGGAAAAGATGCACTCCAGTGTCAGTTTGTTGTCCTAAAATCTATATTTATATTCTTTTGCTTTTTAAAATACTTCGTTGAAACTGTATTGAATTTTCTTGTTGCATTGTAGGAGACAAGATGTCTACTCAACTATTTCATGTATTTAGTCACTTCTCTCGGTATCATATATTGAACAATTATTTCTGCATTTACTTGTGATGATACCTTTATGAAGTTATTACACTTATTAATATTTCAGAGCTTTATATACTTTATCTCCTTAATCTACTTGTTGACTCTTTTACCAGTACTATAATACAATTAATGAAAGATTGTTATCTGTATTCATATTTGATAGTAAAATTCATTATTTTCAGAAATTTCTTAGTTTCTCTTGCTTGTTTATTTAGCTATGACAACTTTAAAATAATTTCATCAAGTTATCAAAATATTCCCAGTAAATGTTTATTTTAATTGCATTGCACTGAAAGTTAAGTAGTTTGGAAAGACTTTTCAAAAAGATTTATTTACTTTAGAGAGAAAGAGTGAGTGAGCACAGGGGAGTTGCAGAGGGAGAGAGAATCTCAAGCAGATTCAACACTGAGCCTGGAGCCAAACACTGGACTCCATCTAATAACCCTGAGATCACAACGTGAGCTAAAACCAAGAGTCAGAGTCTTAACTGACTTTCAGCAGCCCTGGAAAGTCTATTTTATAACCTTTCTGTGCAGTATTGTGGGATATTTTACCTTTTGCTCACTTAAAATCTCTTAGGAAGAAAGCTGTTCAATCTTACTAGGTTTTCTTTACATTCTTCAAGATATTCTGTATGATTTTATAGTTTTCTATTGACATTCAATGGACATTTTCTTATATCCTTTAGTTCTTGCTTATTAATAAATAGTTGATGGTTAAGCATTTTTCTTATACCTATATAGTCTGTTATACTTAATTGTCTAAGTTTTATAATTTATTATCATGAATTCTGATATCACATCATCCTCAAATTATGGTAATTTTATATCCTTTCCAATAATTAGGCTTTTTGAATTTGTTTCATTGGCCTTATTTCATTGATTAAAATTTAAAAGAATATTAAATAGTAATGGTGAGACATGGATGAGCATTCTTGTTGCTGATTTTAATAAGTCTGGTGTAATATTTTCTAATATTTACTCTATGGAACAACAGTCCCACAATATGATCTATAAAATGAAATACAAGGATTTCATAATTGGGGAAACACATTTACTATATTGCCCCTCTTTGAAATAAGCAGCTTGTCCTCTTGAATCTCTTCAAAATTCTTCTATAAAATTTATTTTGTAGGTAAAGGATTTTTCATTTCATAGTTTCTGTGTTTTTGATTTTGTTTTGTTTTTTTTTTTTTGAAGAGGGATAAAAAAGTGAGCTGATACTATTACCGAGGAAAGCTAGGATGACACACGGGGGCAACTCAGAAGTTGCCATTAATTTGAGTTAATAAAATTGACAGTTTCTTAAGCACACATCCAAACAAGGAATGAGATTTAATTCTCCCTTTCTTTTAGGAATCTTCAGTCTTTTTTTTCCCATTTCTTTAAAAGTTGTGTTTGGAGGGGGCACCCAGATATGAACTGAGGCATCCTCAATATTTGCGATTTTTTTCAGATAGCTTCTCTCAGGGTTGGTGGCAGGGGAATACTGACACAGTGGTACCAGAACATTGTGAGGCTGCCTTTTAGTAAACCCAGGTGGACAAGGGTAGTCTGACTTCAATTTTTATAACTCTTTAAAATATGGGGCATTTTTTTTCTCTTTTCCCTCAACTAAGAGTTCTAATAGCCATTTCCCAGAAATAGAAAAGTTTTGCTGATTATGGTATTAAATGTTTTTGAGGAACACTAAAATGTTTACTGTAGATAAGGACATTTTTTGTGTGTGTAAATTATTGCATTCAATGTTCAGTCTGAGTTTATTGGAAGAAGAAAGCATAAAGATACTTCAAAAGCCCTGGGAGAACCTGCAGGGTTTGTGTAATTGGTAACTTTATAAATAATCATCAGCAGATTGCAAGGACTAGAACAACTGATTCTTTGAAATAGATTCCAACTCTAGGATTATGTTTCTGTGAAATGATGAGTGTAAACTGCATCACAATTATAATCTTTTTAATGTTTCTGGCAATTAATTAATGCTTCCCAGAGTGACAAGTCTATAATGACTATGTGACATAAGAAAACTACATCAAAGGATGATAAAACCATAGTGACATTATTGCTCCCTTAGTGTGGCTCAAAGACAATGAGGCAACTAAAGAATAACTTCATCAGTGATTAAGAGGATAAATGTCATTTGGTTTTCTCTAAGTGATAGCTCTAATTAGTTCTAATACTCCCCAGGAGTATATTTAGAAAGATAAGGATTCATTTATATATGTTCTTCAGAATGGTTTTGAGGTATCTTACAAAGATCCACAGAGTATAGCATGGTAAAAATAAGTGGAAAAAGAAACCAAAGAAAGGATAAAAGCAATTTATATAAGATGAATTCAGGATACTGTGATTTAGTGTCCTAAAGCATGCCATAAATAACATTCTCTGACCTTTCCTACAATGCAGGTACCTTATTGTTAATTCCACCTTCTAGACCTCATGACTGTCATTCATTTCACTTATCCATATGTGGTGATGAGTTTATTACTACTATTATTTTAAACATATTTTGGGGGCGTCTGGGTGGCTCAGTCGTTACACAGCTGCCTTCAGCTCAGGTCATGATCCCAGAGTCCCAGGATCTAGCCCCACATGAGGCTGCCTGCTCAGCGGGAAGCCTGCTTCTCCCTCTCTCACTCCCCCTGCTTGTGTTCCCTCTCTCGCTATGTTTCTCTCTGTCAAATAAATACATAAAATCTTTTTTAAAAAAAGAAATTTTCATCTAGATTAAGAGAAGAAATTATCTTATGTTCACATATATTTTCTCCAGTATTCTTTCTTTCTTTATCTAGATCCAAATTTCTGATCTCTGTAATTTTTCTCTTGAACTTATTTGAACATTTCTTAAAGGCAGATTGGCTGGCAATAATTTCTCTTGGGTTTTTTTCCCTCCTCTGATAAAGTCTTTATTTTTCCTTCATTGTTGAAGAAAAATTTTGCTGGGTATATAAAATTACAGTTTGGATTTGATTTCTTTCCAGGCTTTAAATGTCACCTGCCATCCTGTTGACCTGGTGTCTGTCTGCCTTAACTCTTATTCATTGTCCTCTATGAGGAACTTCAACATTCCTCTTGCTTATTTTGAGAATTTTTCTTGGTTTTTGGATTTCTTCATTTTGCATATGCTTGCCTACCTGGGGTTTTTGAGTCTATTTTTCCAGGAGCTTCTGGGTGACTGCAACATTGAGCAGAAGAGAGATATTCTTCATAAATCCCTTGTGGGTGCCCATGCATAGTCTCTCCCATATCAGTATCCTGCATGTGGTGGCGCTTGTGTTACAATTGATGAACCTATAATGACCCATCATTATCCCTCTGAGTTCATAATTTATGTTAGAATTCATGCTTGGTGTTGTATGTTCTATGTGCTTAGACAAATTTATAATGACCTGTATCTACAATTATAGGACCACAGAATAGTTTTCTTGCTAAATATCCCTAAATATCCTGGTTCCACCCATTTATCCCTCTCTTCCCACTAATCCTTGGCAACCACTAATCCTTTCACAATCTCCATCATTTTGCCTTATGTAGAATGTCAAATGGTTGGAATCATGCAGTAAGTAGCCTTTAAGATTACTTTCACTTAGTAATGTGTATTTGTTTCCTCCATGGCTTTTCATGGCTTGAAGCCTTATTTCCTTTAAGCAGTAAACAATATTCTATTGTCTGGATGTACCACAGTTCATTTATCTATTCATCTACTGAAGAACATCTTGCTTGCTACCAAGTCTTGGCAATTGTGAATAGAGTTGCTATAAGTATCTGTAAGCAGGATTTTGGGTGAACATAAATTTTTACCTTCCTTGGGTAATACCAGTGAGCATGAATGCTGTATCTCATAGTAAGAGTATGTTTAGTTTTCTAAGAAATAGTCTTCCCAAGTGACTATACTATTTTGCATTCCCACCAGCCATGAATGAGAGCTGCTCTTACTCCGTATCCTCGCTGGCATTTGGTCTTGGTAGTGTTTCAGATTTCAGCTATGCTAATATGTGTGTAGTGGTATTGAATTATTGTTTTAATTTGCACTTTCCTGATGACATGATGCAGAACATCTTTTCATGTGCTTACTTTCTATCTGCATATTTTCTTTGGAGTGTCTCTTAGCGTCTTTGGTCTGTTTTTTAAACTAAGTTGTCTGTTTTCTTACTTAGTTTTAAGAGTTCTTATATATTTTGGATGAGTTCTTTGAGATATGTCATTTGCAAATATTTTCTCCCAGTTTTTAATTTGACTTTTTTTAGTCTCTTGATAATGTCTTTCACAGAACCAAAGTTTTTAATTTTTAATGAGGTTGAGTTTATCAATTATTGCTTTCACATATTATCTTTGGTTTTGTATCTAAAATGTCATTATCTTGCCCAAGGTCATCGAGATTTTTCTCCTATGTTTCCTTCTAGGAATTTTATAGCTCTACATTTTACATTTAACTCAATAATCCATTTTATTATTTTTTTGAAATTTTAAATTAATTAAGTAGGCTCTATTCCGAATGTGGAGCTTGAACTCACTACCCTGAAATTGAGTCACATGCTCTACAAACTGAGACAGCCAGGTGCCCTGTACGTGATCCGTTTTATTTTATTATTATTTTTTAAAGATTTTTTTTATTTGACAGAGAGAGAGATCACAAATAGGCAGAGAGACAGCCATAGAAAGAGGGGGAAGCAGGCTCCCCACCGAGCAGAGAGCCTGATGTGGGACTCGATCCCAGGACCCCAAGATCATGACATGAGCCGAAGGCAGAGGCTTAACTCTCTGAGCCACCCAGGTACCCCTGTGATCCATTTTAAATTAATGTTTGCGAAGATTATAAGATCTATGTCTAGATTCATTTTTTTTAAATATGTGCAGGTCCATTTGTTCCAGAATAACTTGTTGAAAAGACTTATCTTTTGCCATTGCATTCCCGTTGCTTCTTTGTCAAAGATCGCTGACTCTATTTATGGGAGTCTGTTTCTGGACTCTGTTGCGTTGTTGTATTGATTTATTTGTTTCCTTTTTTGCCAATTAAACACTCCTGAATACTGTAGCTTTGAAATAAATCTTGGAGTCAGATAGTGGCGTTCTCGTTTTTTTAATATTTTAAGAGATTTTTTATGTATTTGAGAGAGAGAGAGATAGTATGCATGTGTGCACACAGGGGGAGAACAGGAGCCTGACCTGGGACTCAATCCCAGGACTCTGGGATCATGACCTAAGCTGAAGGTAGATGCTTAAGCGACTGAACCACCCAGATGCCTCGACATAGTGTTATTCTTCCAACATTTTTATTCAGTATTGTTTTGGCTATTCTGGGACTTTTGCCTTAACATAGCAACTTTAGAATCAATTTGTTGTACACAATAACTTGCTGGGATTTTGATTAAGACCATCTATAGATTAAGCTGGGAAGAACTTGAGTCTTTTCCATGAACATGAAATATCTTTCTATTTATTGATTTTTTTTAATGTTTCTTTCACCAGAATTTTTTAGGTTTCATTACGCAGAACTTGAACATATTTTGTTAGATTTATGCCTATGTATTTCAGTTTTGGAGGTAACAGTATAAATGGTATTGTTTTGATTTTCAGATTCCACTTGTTCCCTGCTAGTGTATGGGAAAGCAAATGGCTTTTGTATGTTATTAACCATGTGTTCTGAAACATTGCCATAATCACTTACTAGTTCCAGGAATACTTTGGTTGATTCTTTTAAATTTTCTGTATAGATGATACTGTCATCTACAAACAAAGACAATTTTATGTTTTCATCCCAATCTATATATATTTTGTTTTCTCACTTTATCACATTAGCAAAGATTTCCAATATGATATTGAAAAGGAGTGGTGATAGAGGACATCCTTGCCTTACACCTGATTGTGTGGGAAAGCTTCAGGTTTCTCACCATTAAGTACGCTCTTAGCTGCAGGGTTTTTGTAGATATCTTTATCAAGTTCATGAAGTTATCCCTCTATTCCTAGTTGACTGAGAGTGGGTGTTGAATTTTGTTTAATTATCTATCCTCATTTATTCATATCATGTAATTTTTCTTTAACCTGTTGATGTGAAGGTTTATATTAATTGATTTTTCAGACTTGAATACCTGAACTACTTCCCACCAAGTAGTGTTGTGTAACTTCTGTAATCATTGTTGGATTTTATTTGCTACTTGTTACTACTGTTTTTGCACTTATAACCATAAGAAATATTGGTCTGTAGTTTTCTTGTAATATCATTGCCTGGTTTTGGTATTAGGATAATTCTGGCTTCTTTGAGAGTTAGGAAGTATTACTTGTACTTCTTTGGTTTGTTTTTAAGTATTACTTGTACTTCTTTGGGCCTGGAGCCCAATACAGGGCTTAAACTCACAACCCTGAGATCAAATCCTAATCAAGAATCAGAGACTTAACTCACCAAGCCATCCAGGTACCCCTACTTCTATCTTAAAGAGGTTGTAGAGAATTGATATAACTTCTTCCTTACATGTTTTGTAGAATTTGTCAGTGAACTCATAGATCTGTGCTTTCTGTTATGAAAAGTTGATTATGAATTCAATTTCTTTAATAAAGACCTTTTCTGATCATCTGTATCTTCTTGTGTGAGTCTTGACAGATTCTTTCAAGGAATTTATCCAATTTATTAAGGTTATGAAAATTTGTGGGCATAAAATTTAGTACTATTTTTTACCCTTTTGTTATCTTTGGGACATGTAGTAATATTTCTTCATTTGTGGTGTTAGTAATTTGTATCTTTTTTTCTTAATTACCTTGTTTAGAGGCTTATAAATTTTACTGATCTTTCAAAGAAACATCTTCTGGTTTTGTTAATTTTTCTTTATTGATTTACTCTTTCAATTTCATTTATTCTTCTCTAATTTTTGTTTTCCCCTACTTTGGATTTAATTCATCCTTTTTTTCTAGTTTCCTAAAATGGAAACTACTTCCTTTTTAATATGTATATTTAATTTATAAATTTCACTCTAAAGGCTGCTTTCACTGCATCCCACAAATTTTTGATAATTTTGTTTTCCTTTAGTTAAAAGTATTTAATTTGTTGATTTATTTGATACCTATATTATTTAGAACTCTGTTTAATATCCATTGGGGATATTATAGTGTCTTTATTAATACTTTTGTGGTCTGAGAGCATACATTGTATAACTTCAGTATTTAAAAGTTTGTTTAAAAATGTCTTATCGTCCAGAATGTATTCTATCTGGATGAATGCTTCATGTGAACTTGGAAGAATGTATATTCTGTTACTGTTGGGTGAAATAGTCTATACATGTCAATTACATCAGTCCAGTTAATTCATGGTGCTATAGAGTTCAACTATGTCCTTACTGACTTTTGCCTACTGAATCTATCCATTTGTGATAGCGTTGAAGTCTCTGATTATAATAGTAGCTTCATCCATTTTTCATTGTAGTTCTACTGGTTTTTGCCTCATGTAATTTGATGCTCTGTTTTTGGACACATACACATTAAGGATTGTTCTGTCTTAGAGAATTGAGCCCTTTATCATTATATAATGCTCCTCTATATCCTTGATTACTTTCCTTGCTGAATCTGTTCTGCCTGAAATAAATGTAGCTACTCCTGTTTTCTTTTGGTTAGTGTTAGCATTGTATCTTTTTTCATATCTTTATTTCTTCTACAAGTGTCCTTATTTTCATTTTTTTTTAAAGATTTTATTTATTTGACAGAGGGCATGAGAGCATGCACAAAAAGATGGAGTGACAGGCAGAGGGCAGAGGGAAAAGCTGGCTCCCCACTGAGCAAGGAGCCTGATATATGACTTGATCCCAGGACCCTGAGATCATGACCTGAGCCAAAGGCAGACACTTAATCAACTGAGCCACCCAGGTACCCCAACAAGTGTCCTTATTTTTATAGTGATTTTCTTGTAGAGAGCAAAAATTCCATCTTCTTTTTTGGTCCACTCTAACATTCTGCATTTTAACTGGTGCATTTATACCATTGACACTCAACAGTGAATATTGACATAGTTGGATTAATAGCTACAATGTTACTGTTCTGTATTCCACTCTTTTTCTGCATTTTTTGGTTCTAATTGAGCATTTTATGATTCCATTCTCCTCCTTTCTTAGTTATATCAGTCATGCTTCTTTCTCTTAATTTTTTTGAAAGTCTTCCATATACTTTGTAATAGATTTACAACGAATTCAAGTGTCCTTTCATTTAACACTCTACTACTTCACAGATTATTCAAGTACCCGGTAGTAACAATCTCTCCCTCTCATTCTTCATATAATTGCTGTCATTCATTTCACTTATATGTAAACATACATAACTGGATATATTGTTGCTATTATATTTTGAATAAATATTTTAGATCAATTAAAAATAGGAATAATTAAAGCTTTTAATTTTTCTTTCATTCTTTTTCTGATACTCTTCCTTTCTTTACATAGATGACATTTTCCCTTTTTCTAAAGAATATTATTTAACAATTCTTTTAAGGCATGTCCACCATCCACAAATTCCCTTGTTTTTGTTTTTCCAAGAAAGTCTTTATTTCTTCATCTTTTAAGCATAATTATAGAGGATTATAGGTTGGTGTTTTTTTTCTCTCAACACTTTAAATATTTCAGTCTATTCTCTCATCCTTGCATGGTTTCTGAGAAGTTGGATATAATTTTTTGTTCCTCTATAAATAAGGTGGGTTTTTTTTCTCTGACATCTTTTAGCACTTTTAAAAATATTTGATTTTTTTTAGCTTGAAGATGATATGCCTATTAATTTTTTTGGCCTTTATCCTGCTGGTCTTTAAGCTTCCTGGATCTGTGGTTGGGTGTCTAACATTAATTCAGAGGAATTATCCATTGAGAATTCTTTTTTCAAAGATTTCTTGTTTTATCTCTTCTTCTCTGGTATTTCTATTATATTGTTGCTATAACTTGCTATAACTTGGGTAACTATTCCACAATCCTTGGATATTGTTTTGTTTTTCAGGTTTTGTTTTCTTTGATTTTTGGTTTTTGAAGATTCTATTGAGATGTTCTCAAGCTCAGATTCTTTACTCAGCCATGTCTAGTCTGCTAATAAACCCATCAAAGACCTCTTTCATTTCTGTTACAGTGTGGTTTTTATCTCTAGTAAGTACTATTTTTTGAACTTCCATATCTCTGCTTACATTACCCATGTACTCTTGCGTGCTTTTTTTAAATCCACCAAATCCCTTAGCATATTAATCATGGTTTTTCTTTTTTCTTTTTTCTTTTTTCTTTTTTTTTTTTAAGATTTTATTTGACAGGGAGAAAGGGAACACAAGCAGGGGGAGTAAGAGAGGGAGAAGCAGGCCTCCCACTGAGTAGGAAGCCCAGGTCTCTGGGATCATGACTGAGCCGAAGGCAGATGCCCAAGGACTGAGCCACCCAGGCACCCCGCATATTAATCATAGTTTCTTAAAAGAAATTCCCAGTCTGATAACTCTAACATCCCTGCTGAATTCTGATGCTGCTTTGTCTCTCCAAATTGTGTTTTTGGCTTTGCTCTGTAAGTTTTTGATAGTTGGATCTGGGTGAAATGAACTGCTATAAATAGGCCTTTAGGAATAGGTGGTGAGCTTTGGGGGAGGGGCATGTGCAATGATCTTAAGATCAGGTCTCAGTCTTTAAGAGAGTTTGTGTTTCTGGATTGTAAACTTCATATGTGCTTCTCGGATTTCTTCCCCATTCTGTGGGACAGGATGGCTGTTTTTTGTTTGTTTGTTTGTTTGTTTGTTTTTTTCTTCCTCCATGTGGAAGATTTAATGCTGGCTGAAGTTGCATATTTACCTTCCTCAAGGGTGTTTAGTCTCTGATAAAACCCCATCCAGCTAGGCTTGGGTGTAATAGATTCTCCTGTGGGCAGATCTCAAAAATAACAGAATGCTCTGGTGTACTTTAAACGGTTTTATTTTCCCCTCTTCTTGCCGGGAGCACAAAAGGATTTTTCTCCACAATTCATCATGAGGACATGATAGAACTCTTGGAAATGAAGTTCACAATAGTGTGGAGGACCCTTTATGACTGGATCCCTAGAGTTTTAACTCTCAGACTTGTCAACGTTGAGTCTCTAGCAATTTATTACAGTTCAGATTTTCCTACCTCAACACTGGTTCTTGCCCATGGGGCTCTGGTACAGTAAGTTTTGATTTTCTATATTCACTGTTGATCTCTCCAGTTTGGAGTCAGTGGTTCACCCATCTAGTGGCTTCACCTCCCCTTAAGGATCTAAGGAGAATTCAGCTTGCTCAGCTTTTTACTTATTAGGGTAGAGTGGCAACTGCCAAGCTTCTTACATCCTGAACTGGGAATGGTAAGTCCCCTATTTATTATTTTGTTGTGTTTTTAATGTTTACCAGCTTGATAAAGCTGCAATTTATGTATTCTGGTATTGAGCCTCTTGTACCTGAGCTACCTGTATCTGTGGTTTTGTTTCTGTCATTAATTCTAGGGAGTTTGAAGCCATTATATTTTGGTGGATTAAAAAAAGCACACAAGAGCACATGGGTAGTGTAAGCAGAGATATGGAAGTCCAAATATTAGTATAAATATTTTTAGCTTCATTTTCTTATATTTTAGTTATGCATATGTTACATCTTTTAAAATTGTCCCATGTTTTAGATTTCTTTAAATTTTACTGGTTTTCTTTTTGCATTTCAGTTTGAGAGGTTCTATTGTCCTGTCTTCAAACTCCAGTTTTTCCTCCTCTGTGTCCACTCTGCTGATGAGTGCAGCAAAATCTGTTCCATTTCTGGTTTTGATTTATAGCATAAATTGTTATGCTTTCTTAGCGTCCATCTCTGTTTACATTATCTATCTATTCTTTCATGTTTTCATCTGTATCCACTGGAGCCCTAAACATATTGATCATAGTTATTTTAAATTCTGCATCTTATACTTTAATATCCATATGCCATATCAGAGTCTGGTTCTCATGCTTGCTTTGTTTCTTCAAATTATGATTTTTCTTGCTGTTTTGCATACCTTGTGATTAGTTGCTGTTGTTGAAGGCCAGGCATATTTTATTGGGTAATGGGAACTGGAATAAATAGGTTCTTAATATGAGGGTTTATGTTCATGTGTGTTGTAGGTGTCAGGCTCTGTTTTATTTTGGCTATAGCAGTGAGTGCTGGGAGCTTCAGATTCCTCTAGCACCCTTGTTTCTATTTCCTTTGATTTTGGCTTCAAGTTCTCAGAGTATGCATCCTGCTGTTTAGCTGGAACCCACTCTTAGACTGAAACCCTGTTGGTATAGTGGTCGGGTGTGTGGGAGTAGGAGCTTTCTATAATGTTATGGATAAATCTTGGTCTTATGGTGGGTCTTTGTCTCCTAGCTGATCTTCACAAGGTTTCTACAGTAGGGATAGCACTCCCATCCCAACTTGAGGCCAGAAAGATCAGGGGTAGGGAGAATGGAAGGAATGCCCCACCGTTTGTATAATGCTCCAATAAAATCTTTCCTCATGAAAAGAAGACTACTACTATGGCAAATGCTCATTATTTCACAATAATTACACTTCTTCCCAAGCCACAAGGGATCGCACTTAGATCTTCACTGGAACGGTCAAATGGAGCACCTGCAGATGAAGTCCCTGATTGTTGGCCCTCTCATAAAAATGCGACCCGCAGGAGTTGCTCACTGTTATGTTAGTCTCCAGCCTCCAGAAACTTGTCAGTTACCATTTAAGTATTTCTACCAATTTATGCCAGTGACTGCTGTTTCAGATAAGTAGATTTTGGCTAAGGCCTTCTATTTGTGTCTCTCTCCACATTACTGAGTGGCAGTTGGCCCTGAGTCTTCAGTTCTCTAGGTCCAAGAAAAATGATTATCAGACCAGCATTTCTTGTTATTGGAATGGGAAGCAAAACTTTAGGCTTTTATACAGCAAGGCTAAAACTAGAAATTTCGTGTCCTTGGTTTTTATTGCATAAGATTCACTTCTTAAAGTAATTCTGTCTTCATCTTACTGGCCTTAATGATTCCTTTTGATTTCATCCTCTTCAGTGACTGGGCCAAGGTGTGGAAATAAGACTGTATGGTCTTAATGGAGACTGTTGGAACTTTGCAACAAGATTTTTAAAAAAGACTTAAAGGTAACGCGGGGAAGTTTTCATCACAGAAAGACTTTAGTTTATAGGATATAGTTTTTTTTCATTTAAGTTTAGAATTGCCCACAAGTGACTTCTTTGCCAAGCTTCCAGTTGCTTCTTTGTGGCAAAGGTCATTTTGTCCCTAACCCCCTGGAGTCTTCTCAAATGTTTTTACATCCACTGAAGACCAAAGGACTGAGATATCTTTACAAGCATGTTCTAGCTGAGGATATGGTGTTTACACATAAGGGCTCATTTCTTTGGGCCATTTCACCCTTTACCTTGAGTTACAAACTTCTCTCAAGGTCTCAGCAGGTCAGCCCTCCTACAAAGGCAACAATCCATCTTAAAGCAGAAGAAAATTTGGAAGAAATAGATGTATATGCCTACCAGGTAGTAGATACCAGCAAACATGTGTTGAATCAATGAATGAATGAAAGTAGGTCTAGAAATCTGAAGCAGGGAAGAACAGTTTTGAGACAAGATAATAACTTGGTTATGAATGCTTTCTGATGAGCTCACTGTTCTAGAACACAAGAGGAAAAACTAGATTAGGGGAAAAAAAAAGGTTTAAGGAAAATGGTTGTTGTAGTCACTTGTCTTTACCAAAAAGAAGAAATGCAGCTATCTTTGGGCATTTGAAACTGAGAATGAAGTTACGGCTGTGATTTTACAAGCATGGTGATCCAACTAGTACCTTTGCATCTAGTCCTAACTTCACTATGCACACACTTTTCGACCTCCTCCAATCTGTCCTCCATTGAGCACTCAGATTTTTTTCCAGAACATGAATTTGGTTATATAATTTCCATGCTAAAGATCTCTGAATGCCTACAACCTAAAATTAGTCACATATTTACTCTTGTCATTCAAAGCCAATTTATTATCTTGCCTTGAATATTCTTTTTCCTAGTTGTATCTCTTGCCTCTTCCTCAAATGTGTCCTCCAACCAAGTCTGACCAATTCCAACATAAATGATGCATTTCCACATGACTTTATGGCTACAATGCTGTGTTTTGCTTGTTGACCTTCTATACCATTCTTAAGCCTCAGCTCACTTTCTGTGTAGACTTTACTTAAGAATCTCTCCCTCTGGCAGTTACAGTTGCTCTGCGTAGTATTTTATTTAATATTTTGTAGCATAAAAATGAATTTATAAATTTTTATTGCTTCCTAGGGGCAAATGTATCCTATTGACCAGCTAGCCTTTGTTCACTGAGTAGTAAGAAATGTATAGTGTGAGAAGCAGTGTCCATGCCTAAAAGCACAGACTTGTTTCAGCTGCCCACATCTGACAGACCTGCTCTGTCTCTGACTCTGCCATCTCTGTGATTTTTGTCAAGTTATCTCACCTCTGTTTATTTACTCATCATCCAAATGATAGTAAAACCTAAACCACTCTTTGCAAAGATGAAATGAGTCAATCCTGAGACATCCCATGATGGTGATGATGATATGCAGAATTGGGGGTATTGAATTGCTTTGTCTGATAAGTCGTAAAAATGTTTGAGTTGGGTTCCTCGAGGAGTAGGGGGAATCCAGGAGGAAAAAGAGAAAAGTTAATGAGGCTGAGCAGGAAAAAAATACATTGTTGGTACTGTGAAGAGTGAGTTTTACAAAACATCCATCTGGTTAAGATTTCAAATGTATTTATTTTCTCTTTTTTTTTAGGATTTAATTAATTTATTTGACAGAGAGAGAGATCACAAGCAGGCAGAGAGGCAGGAAGAGAGAGAGGAGGAAGTAGGCTCCCTGCCGAGCAAGGCCCAATGCAGGCCTTGATCCCAGGACCGTGAGATCATGACCTGAGCCGAAGGCAGAGGCTTAACCCACTGAGCCACCCAGGCGCCTCCCCCCGTTTTTTTTTTTTTTTTTAAAGATTCAAATGTATTTCTAAAAATTCTGTGTTGTAACCTTTCCCTATCCCCATCTGCCATATGAGATCAATAAATGCACTTCATGAATATGTCTGGTGCCGTCGGATTCCTTCTGTGTTTGAGAACAGATACAGAGATCTGTTTCAGTGTAGTGTGGGGCACAAATACCACTTGTTTGTGGAGACAGCTGACTTTTTATTTTATTTTATTTTATTTATTTGACAGAGAGAAACACAGCCAGAGAGGGAACACAAGCAGAGGGAGTGAGAGAGGGAGAAGCAGGCTTCCTGCCGAGCAGGGAGCCCGATGTAGGACTCGATCCCGGGTCTCCGGGACCATGACCTGAGCCGAAGGCAGTCGCTTAACCAACTGAGCCTCCCAGGTGCCCCAGACAGCTGACTTTAAATTGCATGTCTGTGTCTTAACAATTAGTGGAGAAAGATAATGCCTGTATCTCATTCATACTGTAAATAACTCTCCAGCTTTCACTGCATAAGAATAATAACCAGGGCAGGAAGGATGTTAGTATATGTCTTTGAACTCCCCCAAGTGAAACCACTGGAATCTCAACATTTTTTTTTTTTAATACTCATCTCAAAATTCCTTAACCATTTCCCATGAGCATTCCCAAATGATTCCCTTAGCCACCTCAGTTGGCTGATAGTCAACAATGATAATGCATGTCTCTTGTTTTCTTCTTTGACTAGTAACCCTGTTGCCATCACCACTCCCAGAATTCCTGATGGGACAGTTGTGTTCCATCAGTTTCTGATGATACCTTTTGTGCTTCAACTCTTTCAACTTTATTTTCACATGCTTTCATTTGAAGCTTTTGGGATACTTCATTAAGGTTGATCCCAGAACAATACAATGAATGCTTCTTGTTATGCAGCCCAAACATTCCATCCTCAACAGTTAGGTACCCAGGATAGAGCCCTTGAAGAATAAGCCTCATTTATCTGGAGGGGGACTCTCCAGGAGGTAAAGACAGCCTTTGTTCTCCTCTTGTGTTTGAGAGCTTAAGTTCTGAGGACAGCTGTCCATTTGGAAAAATGTTATACATATGTTTCCCAGGAGGGTTCTAAGAGTTTCATGCAAGCCAGATCAATCTGTTCTGATGAACTTGAACTCCACACTGGGCTCTCTCATATACTCTTTCCTAGAATTGGACTCTGCTGGAAGCTTGATTTCAATTTGTTCCAAGCTCAGGGCCAATGGACTGTAACTGTTCTCTGTTCTGTTCCTTATCCATGTGTCAATGAGCATGCAAAGCTGTCAGCACTAAGATTTTAAGATTTACTTGTTTATATGGATTTATTAAACCATTAACAGCCATGTGTGCCATCAAGGTAGCCTCATATAAAGGTAAGATTTTTAAAATTCTGGATTTTCCTGCCCATGGAAGATAATCATATTTTAAGACGTGCCTTCTGAAATTTATGTGGCCTAATTTAAGAGTATTTTATGAAGCAAAAAATTAAGTAATCTGGTCTGAAATAATTGGCCAAAGAGGCCAGGTTCAATTTAGTCTATTTTTAATTTAAATCTTGTTTATTTCCTTAAAATATTTAAAGTCAGCTTAGATTAATAAAAGTGGTAGAAAAGAATTATAAGTAAATCAGAGAAGGAGGCAGACAAAGTGGGTGTCTGGGATGAGTTAGTTACAATGGAAGTGCGGAGCATTCAGCTTTGAGGCTCCTGTCCCCTGCAGAAACAGATGTGAATTGCTGCTGACCTCTTTTGAAGGCTTACTGTGCATCCGGCCCAATTCTAAGGGTCTTTTTATGTGTGCATTTCTTTTACTTCCATAGTATTGCCACCTACATTTGATAGATGAGTAAACTGAGGCAAAGGAAGGTAAATAACTTGCCAGGGTAACACGGCTAGTACGTGAGACTTGGAATCTGAACTAGGCGATCTGACTTCAGAGTTGATGCTCTTAACCACAATGATTCTTCTTAGTCTCCAGGATGGGAACACCAGGAGATAAAAGTTTTTCTTGCCCTGACTTTCAGAAAAATGTAGTTAGTTTAGCCTTAGACTGGGTAATGTAATGGAAAAATGAAAATCAAAAACTTGGTCCCAGTTTTGCAAAAGAAACAACGCATTCTCCACATGGCATCTTCTTGTGTCACTATCTTCAAAATTTTGGGAATACCATTAACTTACAACTTAAAGGTGTACATACTTCTCTTTATAATGTCATAACTTAAGACAGATGAGCCATTGCTTAAAAACATATATTGTAGATTATTGAGTAAATTCCTATACCTGTAGAGGTCAGAATGCTGATTTGTAGGATGGTGTTATCAGGATGAGCACTGAGTAATGTTCAGGGATGGCTTGCTTCATCTCCACAGAGACATGGGGTTTGCTAGGGTGAGCTGTGGAACTGGAAAGGATCAATTTGGCCAGGGAAAAAAGTCACCTTATTTAAATACTCTTGTCTATAAAAGAAAGTATCTTACAAGATATGCATTTTAAATTTTTTAAATTTTTAAAATATTTTTAAAAGATTTTATTTGTCAGAAAGAGAGAACAAGCATAGGGAGCAGCGGGTAGAGGGAAAGGGGGAAGCAGGCTCCCCTCTGAGCAAGGAGCCCAACTTGGGACTTGATCCTAGGATGCTGGGATTCATGACCTGAGCCAAATGTAGCCACATAACCAACTGAGCCACCCAGGCATCTGAACATAATGTCCCAATCAGGGATCATATTTATATAATATCATATAATACGTGACATTTACTAGATTGGCAAAGATTTAGAGAAATTGAAATAAATGTGGTAATACTGAATAAATATGGATATGTGCTGCCTTTAATATTCAGAAACAGTTTGATTTTTAGAAGTTTAACTTTGCCCTTACAATTATACTCCTTGAGGTAATGCCATATGGTGAGTTTGTATAAAGCTAATTATCAAACTTGTCACACTTATAAATAATTCTACAGAAATAAGATTATTTTGTTTTCAAATCATGTCCTATATATTTTTTTTTATATTTCAGTGGTGGCCATCTTGTATTACTTTTGCTTCATGGTTTATTTTGGAAATTTAAAGGAAGAGAGGTAAAAAGCAATTGAAAGTGTAGTTTATTTCAGCAAAGGAAAAATTTTGTTTTCAGATAGAAAAGCTGCAAGTGCTTTTTGGCTAGTTACTGTTTGTTGTTGGTCTCTCTTCCAGTAGGGGGCAGGATGTAGCAATCTGTAAACTCAAACTTTTCAGGGGTTAAATGAGGAGCGGTATCACCTTTATTTGGAATTACTGTTTAATTAAAAAGCTGTTTTTTTTTCCTCTGATCTATATGTTCTGATTAATTAAGTCCCTAGAAGTGATATTGTGATAATTTTCAAAATACTATATTGTAACAGATTAACACATAGCCCAGTTCTGCTCCGGAATACCTATATACTTGCACAGATTTCAAGGAAGTATTTTCCATTGTTGATAAGCTGTACTCAGATGTTGTATTTTAGGACAAGACAATATAGATGCTTATTAGTAACTAAAGGGGAGCCACATGTGAAGTGCTTTGCAGCAGTTTTTGAGCCTGGCCTTCTTTTAGACCGTAGGGTGCAGAAGGGAATGGTACAAAAGCCCTCCAGGCAAGCAGCCTGCATTCTCCTGAAAGGACACAGAAGATCTGCACAGAAATTGCTGAGGAAATGTTTGTAGGCACTCATAACTGTTAGAAAATGAAATAGATTGGAGAGACGTTTGGTGGTCAGGAAGGCCTGTCTAGACTAGGAGGCCATCCCCAAATTCTATATGGGCTGCTTTCTAGTAGCTCCTTTTTAGGTGCATGGTTTGTTACTGAGAACTACTTTTCCCACTAAAATTATAACATGGTGATTATGTCCCTAAAACAGCTCATAAAAGACTTGACTTAGAAAATCAAAACCAAAAACAAAAAATGAAAAGCAAAACAGTGTTTGAATTCTGGTTGTGATACTTAACTAGTGGTCTGCTTTAGACACATCATTTGACCTAATATTCTTTCCTCACCCGTGAGATCATGATCCTAAAATAACTAGTAAGGTGATCAGGAGCAACCCTGACGACAGGGCCCTACTAGAGTGCTTGGCGTATACAGTGGGAGATAGTTCTGGTCCATAATATCATCTTCTAGACCAGTAGTTGACCAGCATTTCTGTGAATGGTCAGAAATTTGTGGGGCATCCAGTCTCTGCCGCATTTGTTTGACTAGAGTTGTGTGAAAACAGCCAGACAGCACATGTTAAGTGAATGAACATAGCTGTGATCCAGTGAAACCTGATTTACAAAAACACTGAGCAGGCTGAATTTGGTCTGCTATGTCACAATTTTATGACCTCTACCCTGGAACATATATACATATCACTGTATTGATAAAAGTACTATAGTCAGAATATCTCATCGTTGAACCCAGTCACCAAATGTAGCACTAATCATTCATTCATTCATTCATTCATTTATTCATTCATTTTAGAAAGAGAACATGTGCGGGTGAGGGGGAGGGCCAGAGCGAGAGAGAATTTCAAGCAGACTCCCTATAGACCACAGAAGCCCACACAGGGCTCAATCTCACAATCCCAAAATCACGACCTGACTTGAAATCACCAGTTGGACGCTTAACCAACTGAGCCACCCAGGTATCCCAGTGTAGCACTAACTCTGTGATAAAAAGCACTCAGTGGGGTCTCACTGCACCAGAAACTTGCCTCTAGCCTGTTAGAGAGTAAGGACTCTATCTACCCAGTCTTTTCTTGTTAGAAGTCAGAAGTGGTGCATGGTTCAGGGCTTTCTTTCTGTCGAGCAAAGCTGCTCAGGGATAGAGTGAAATTTCTGGGAGGAGAGAGAGGGGATTTATTTGTGAGGAAAGTAGCCATGGGGTTCAAATCTTCTCAATTTCTTGGGAAATTTTACTTTATTTTCCTTTCAACATGCCTACCTACCAGCCCACCTCCCCCCTTTCCCTGGTCCTGGTTACTTTTGAAATGATAAACCTGCCTCAGAATCACTTGTGGCTGATGGTTGTGTCCTAACTATAGGCCAGCCCCCCCCCCCCCACCCGCCCCTGCCCTGCTCTGTTCGGATTCAGATACAGCTATGGTAGTGCTCAGGAGTCTAGATTTGTAACATGTATAAATCGCCAAAAATAAAATTGAGGCATAGTAAACATTTTAAGACCTTATCTGAATAAGACCTGATTAGATAGGGCAGCACCAACCCAGAAGAAGTTAGGTGTGCTCCACTAACAGGAGTGAGGAGAAAGACTTGCATGGAGAAAGTGTAGAAGCAAATAGAAATTATCTGAGGATAGCTTAAAGCCTAGTTGGCTGCTGGTGATTGGTTGTCCTTAGCATTTTGATTCTGTAACCATGAGTCAGTTACAGGCTGAGATTTGGGGTTGCTTGTGTAGACTGCTACAGCATCAGAGCTCAGTCTGATGCTACCATTGAAGAGCTAGTGGCTGGCATGAAGTCTGGGCTCTTTCTCTCTGGGCTCTTTCTCCTCTCTCTCTTCTAGCCGTGCCATTCTGATACCACAGAACTATCTCTCCTCACCTTAACTAGTAAGTTTGGCCCTCAGAGAATGACATGGGGAACTGAGGGTCATGAGAAGGAGCTGTGAGGGAAGGGAAGCAGAAGAATGTGAGTAGGTGGTGGGAAGCGTGCAGCCTTCGCTTCATTTGCCCTGGGGGTTTGGTCCAGCCGCGAAGACACCTGTTAGATGCCACTTATACTTTGTGGCCGGATAAATAGCAGGTGTCTTACACCAATCACGAGAGAAAGCATAAGCATTTTCACAGTTAAACATAGATCCCTTGCATGCTTTCCTGTGTCCTCTCCCCACAAAAAGAGAACCAAAAGATCAGTCAAAACTTGACTCTTGTGTTCTGAGAAATTCCTCTCTAGGGTAAAGAATTGTCTGGGATCAAATGTGGAATGGCATAAAGATGGTGTTTATGGCATGAAAATGGCCTAATTGGGGGGAATTAAAGAATTGAAGGGACGAGGAATTTGGCATGTGTGTTTGTGTTTATAGGGAGCTCATTTTATTTTCTAATGATAAGGTTTTATGGAAATCTTAGGATTTTTCATGAATGGGAACAAGATCGTTAGAGAAGCAGGGTAGCGTGGTAGTTAAGAATCTGCTACTTTCTAGCTGAACGGCATCAGAAAAGCTAATTTGTCCTTTCTGTGCTCATGCTACCCTCCATTATATATGACAAAGAGGGTAAGAAGTTACACCTGCTAGAAGGTAGCTGACACGTAGTTACTGTTCAAGGCACCTTGGCTATTATGAACTAGGGCAGAAAATGTAGCAAATCCTGCACAATTCTACTTCACTTAAAAAAAGTAACAAGAGCTAAAGAATTTTTGTTGGGTGGGAGTTTCTTATAGAAATATGGAATACATGCTGCAGGTATTTTGATGGAATGGCCCAAATAGTGGGCTCTGGAGCCGATCTTCAGCACTTACCAGTGTATCACAATGGACAGGTTGTAAGGCTGCTGGTGTCTTTATTTCCCCAGGGACAAAACTGGGTAATATGTTCTTACTGAGTTCTCCGTGTGCTTGAGAACTGATACATGGCAAATCCTTAGCTCCTGTCTCATAGTAAGAGCTCAGAAAGTAGTAGTGGCATTGTTTTAATGCCAAGAGTGGAGGTGAGTGACAGAGGAAAGGGTAGGGCATGGAGGGAATCCCGCGGCCTAGCAAGGAGAGGGAGAGGACTCCTCATAACCAATTTGGTGCCTCATCTAGGTAAAAAATGTGGATTTGGGGCCCATCTGGGTTATAGCCTTAAAGAATTAGAAAAGCAAACCTCACAGGACTTAAATATGAATTGAAACTGTATATGATGCTGTTTTTCTCTAAGCATTCAATTGCTAAATAACTATCTAAAGTAGAGTGAACACACCGATTGAAAAATTAGGTCTGGCTCAAATGTGCCTCCTTTTTCTGACTCCTGTTGCTTTTTAGTGTACATGGAGACCCAACAGAGACCCGGTGTAGGCCACCCCTGGGACGCTCGGGTCTATTCCTCTGCAGCCTAGGAGTGTACAGGAGTACTGAGAAGCACATTTCCTGTCCAATATGGGGACAGGCTCTTAGGTTTTAGTTTTCGTTTGGTTATACTGGTCTGGCAGGAGTTGTTTTTACTTTTTTACAATTAACACCACTAAGGGCTTCAAGTGGAAACGCCAGAAGGCATAGCACTCTGAAATTCCAAGTTTTATTTACTGTGTATCTTGAAACCTGCTCTATCTTCCTGTTTACTGCCAGGTTGATATAAAGAGCTTATTCTCATTTTACACATGGACAAATGGGCCCAGCCCAGTCGCTGTCAGCACAGGGCCCGGTGCTAAAATCCTCATGTTGGCTCACAGACTCTCTGCCTACGCGTATATTTCTTTTCCATCTAAACCTCCCACTTCTGATGCCAGAAGAGCATGGGGTTCTGTAGTTCATAGATTCTGCTTGAATGACTCTCCTAATGAATTTTCATTAAGAAAAAGACAAATCTATGGGCAAAAGAGAGAAAATCAAGAGGTCTTCTGGTCTGTCTCCAAGGTTATGAATGTGTCAGAGGATGAGTATCATAAATAAGCAGGAAAACAAGGATAATGTAGGTTTGTAATACATGAGAGCAACAGCTCTTTGAAATGCAATGTGAAGTCATGGAATAGGGGCCAAGGAAAGCACAGGATGGATTAGAAGGCCTGGCTTCTCTTCTTGGCTGTAATAATGGGAAGTCTCAAAACTCTCTGCAGTTCCATTTCAGAAATTGATTGGAAAATCTTCTGTCTTCCATATAATAGGGATCAAATAAATCAATGTATATGAGGGGGCTTTCTAAGAGCTCTCAAAATTGTCCATTAAAGTTACATTTTTAAACATTAAGTGCTAGTACTCGGGTAATATTTTAAGAATATTGCACAGTTTATTCTGCTTAATATTCAGTGAGGTACTGAGGGGAATTAGATGAGGTGGCACAGAGGGAGAGAAGAGATTCGTGGCATTAGTTCACCAGGCTGAGCTGGGCTCTTCTTTCTGAGCATCTGTGTCTGTCTCTCTATTTGGGACCTCTTTCAAATGTCAGCTGAGCTGGCCTTTTTGGTGACCACGTCAGCAACAATGTTGAGATGAACAATGTTGAGGACATTATGCAGCTGGCCTGAAGCTCTGGCCATTGAGCAAGGTACCCGGTGTTTTTATGGGCAGATCCACAGTTCACAAAGGTCTTTTCCATTTCCGGCTATTCTTCCTTATGCTCCAGGCTTCAGCCTCATGCAGTCTAGACCTGAGGTCGCTGTGGCTAAGCCTTCAGTCACCCAGACTCCAAGAGCAGGGGACAGGGGGCTGTTGAGAATCTGAGCGCTGAGAGCTCAGCAAAAGCAAACCCATCCTTGTCTTCCCATAAGTGTAGGATAAGAGTGAAGATTCCCAGACCATAAGTGGCCTTGCAAAGGACCTACAGATGAAGTCCTTTGTAAGCGGGGGAGTTCTGAGAGAGAGAAATCCTATCCAAACATGACATTGAAGGCACCTGTCAGGAGTATGAGTTCCTGTTTAATTGAGAGATTTTAGGTAGAAAACTGAATTTGATCTTTGGCATTGGCAATAGCTGCAGCCGAGCTGCATAATAAGGAAGAGAAAATTTGATTTAGGAATGGAACAGGCACGTCGTCCCATTCCTGCAGGTCTAAAGTCCAAGACTACTCCACTCACAGCATGGGAAGTGTAGAATCCTCATGATGCATGAAATGTCACATTGTCACACCCTCTAAAGGGAACACAACTCATGAGTACTTTTCATTTCACCAGTAAAACAAAACAAAATCCCACCATGTACACCATGTTGTGAGGTTACAATATTAGTGCCAAATAAGCCCTTGTCCAATGTCAAGCTCTCTAGAGCAACTCTGATGCTCTCTTCTCCAATCTTCAGAGCCACTGCATGGTTCTCCTTGGTCTGGTCCTGTTTCTTATTGGATTGACAATGTGCATAGTAATAGACATTTCTGTACTTAGATGCTATTGAAGAAAGATTCCTTACAATGAAACGTTTGTCATAGTTGCCATTGTTAGAATATCAGTTTGTCAAATGAGGCAAAAAAAAAAAAAGTTTCCCTGGTCTCATAGTTTTTGTTGCAAGCAAAGCATTTTTTTTGTAGAAAAAATTATATATTGGGAGATATTTTATTTCAAATGTATTTTTAATTTTATGAACTCTTCTTTCTGTGTGCTGCCTTCCACTCATATTGGCTGCAGATCTAGGTGTCACGCTGTTTCTTTACATATTTATGGGATATGCTCCTTGTTCCAATTACTATCTGTCCTAGGAGGTGTTGCCACTGAAATGTAAGCATCAGTCTGTGATCATTTTCTTCTCCAGTATCTTTGGTTTATAACTCCACTTGGATAGGACTTTTAGGCTGTCAAGATTTGAGAATGGAGAATTAGTCTAAAGACTTCTAAAATCCCCAATTTCAGGGTGGGTCCTTTAAAAGTTTGCTTTCGACAGAGGCAATGAGACCACATAATTCATTTCTCCTATGCCTTACTCTTTTCCTGACAACTTTGCTGGCTTCCCTCTCAGAAAAAATCCCGCAAGAAAAATGGGAGCATGTGAGTTTTGGCCAGTGTGTTGCTAGTTAGGGGTGAGGAGGAGGTAAAGGAAAGGAGAAAGAAGACAGGACAGGAAAATTAAGGTGTTGGTTGATATGTTAATTTATTTTTATAGAAAATTTGCCCAAGTTAGCAGCATTTCCCTGCCATCACTCTTCAGCCTTTCTCTGTCCACTGTCCACTGGAGGATACACAAGATGGCAAGTTCTACCATTATTTCTACTTTGGGAGACTCGTGTAGATGCGGAGGGATTTGCATTCTTGAAGAGTTGTGTACATACTTTACCTGAGTGGTCCACCTACCCCTCATTCTCCCTTTTTAGAAATTAGGGAATTCAGAGTGGAATTTTTTTCAAAATTGTATTTATCTGTCTTTCCTTGGATCTGTCTTCCGAGGAAGAAGCCACATTAATTTGTGACATTTACTGTATTTTCCTGGTTCTCACTTCTCTGTGGTTATAGGAAAAAGCCATTCCTTCCTTGTTAACATACTCTTCATGTAATACTTTTTATTTTTTTAATTTTTTTAAACTAGTGGAGCCTTACTTAATTCTCTTGGGAAGGGAGGTCCTATGATCCACTTTTAGTCCATCTCCTTCCCCAGAATTTCATTCTGTCAAAAGCAGAACCAGCACAGGACTTACCACGCCATGAATAGACCAGTGCCTCTTCAGCCTCTGTGGGACACAGCCCCGCACCTAGGCATGGCAGGCTAGGCTCTGCAGGATAGGGCTCCTCTACTCTTCCTCAGGAATTTCTCTCCCTTCTTGAGCCCTACCATCCAGCAACACCAAGCTGCTTGAGTTACGTGCATACCATGTTACTCCGTATCTCCTCTCTCCTCTCCTGGTGTTGTTCCCTGTAGCTGAATTGTCCATCCGTGACACCTCTTCTTCTTTCCTCCCCAAACACACTCAATAAATTTTGCCAGGTATTGCCCACAGCTCCAGTCTTGGTGACCAGCTAGTCCCAGCCTACCTCTCTACTTCCAATCTAGGGTCTGTGCTCTCCACTGACCTTTCTGGCATGTTTGTATCATTACATGTTATGCTGTTGATCTTTATCCCTTAGTATTGTAATTATCTGTACCTCTGTCCCTCTCCCCCCCTAGATGGGACTTCTGGAAGCAGAAATAGTTTCCTTCTGGATGACAGTGCAATGCCTAGCAAGTAGTAGGTCAAAGAATACATATTCATTAAAATGAAAGACGTTAAAATGAGCTAAGAGGTTTGCTACTCCAAGAGAGTAGTTCATGGCAGACTTCAGAATCCTTTCTTCAGCAAAAGAGCTAAGAAGAATCTATTGTGGAATCTCTGGCCACTTGTTCTGTCATTGTAATGGAGTACCTTCAATAAGTAGAAGACCTTTATTGGGGGTAGGCTGATCTAATTCATTCTCTAATAAAGAATATGAGAAAGCAGAACTTTCAAGGGAAAAAAACCAGCATCAATCCTATATTGTTAGGAATAGCATTTGCTTCCTGTGGTCTATGATTTTAATTTTTTTTCTCTCCTAGCATTAAAAATGGCTTTGAATTATCTTGATCTTCTTTCATTCAGTGGATAGCCTTTAAAGGAAAAAAAAACAGTAAATAAGGGAAAATAAAAATTTTGACACATAGATAAAAATACAATTATCCTAGAAAATTTATTTTTTAAATCCAGTTATGTTAAATTCAATATATTTGTTAGTGCCAAACCCTTCTTTTTAAAAAGTGTCACCTAATAGCATTTAATGTCAAATATATCATTTGTTTGAGCAAATAAAATACCACTAGTAATTGGTACTAAAAGTTTTATAAATGAAGTTGGTTTACTTTAAATAATTAAGCTTTGGATTCTTATGTACCCTTTCTGGCCTAATGAACTAGAGACCTCTTAAACATGTATCAGGAAATTTCTTGGGTAGAACCACCTTCTAAGAAACCAAAATGGAGGAAAGGGTTCAGAGGTATTTTTATTTCATTTCCCTTGGAAGATTTGGTTGTACTTTGACCATATTTATTTGTTCAATACATTTAATTCGAATGTGAGACACTGGAGGAAAATTTCATTAAAATTTCAAGATGACATACTTTATACAGGAAAAACTGTGATATGGCAGCTGACAATTACTGGAAAAAGGTTTGTGCTGCTGACTTAGGATCTTTACTACAGGTTATTAGAAAATGCACCTGTAGCATCTGGGCACAAAGTTATTTTAAAAAAGAAATTAAGGTACTGTCATCAGAATAATGCCCACCTCCAAAGATGTTTACATTCTCATCAGACCCTATCAATGTTTTGTTACATGTCAAATTAAGAAATTATGTTTGGAGAGGATATTTGGGTTTCTAATTATCTGACCTTAATATAAAGCAATTATCCTATTTGATCCATGTAGTCCTAGGCTATACACAAGGGTCCTTAAATGTGGAAGAGGGGGCAGAAGAAGTCAGTTAGACTTAAAGATGGAAGAAGGGGACACCAGTTGAGGAGAACCTTAGAAGCAGAGCAGGCAAGGCAACATTCTCCCCAAGAGCCTCGAGAGAGCAACACTTACCAAACCTTAGATTTTAGTCCAGTGAGACTTCAAACCTTTGAGACTGTAATACATTTCTGTGTCTCTAGTCATTTGTTACAGCAGCAATAGAACACTAATACATTTAGACAATGGGATGCTATGCAGTCATTAAAAATAATAACACATAATGTGGAAAATACTCATGGTATATTGTTAGGTTAGAAAAGTAGCTGAGGAAACACTGTAGGACAGTGAAATCAAATGAATATACATCTGTTTAGGGAAAATTTGAAAGATAGGCTGTAAAATGATATTCATGGTTCTCAGTGGGTGCTGGGATTTTTTTTTTCTGTCTTCTTTCTATACTGTTTCTGTCTTCTTTCTATACTTCCCATGTTGAATGTTGAACATGATTGACCTTAACAGTGGAGATAGGTTACTCAGTATTTTATCTCCCTCAAAATCTTGGAGAAGAGATGAGCTCCAATGAATATAGTAAGGTCCTGTTGGTTAGCTTGAGCTCAATTCTTTCTTTGCCAAATTTCTGCCTCTCACACACATTGAAAATATGTTAATGTCTACCTGCCTTATTTTATTTATTTATTTGTACAAACTAAAGTTTGAAACCTGAACCATACGAAATTAGAAAATATTTCTTGGCATACAAAGATTAATTTCTGAATATTTGTATTAACAGTGTAAAGATTACAATAGCAGGATAACTAAGCATATATGTATAGTATCTGAGACTAAAATCCAAAGTGAATGGACTTCACCTTTATGGGATCTGCTGGATACTTTCACTTTTCCTTACCAGATACACTACTGGCACCCATCATTGTTAAAACGTCACTGCCATCTCCTCATGTCTTATGTATTTGGTTTTCATTAGTTGTGGGTTTTACTGTTGCTCTTGATATTTGTAGAGAATGTAATTTAAAGGAAATTAAGCCTCTAGAAGCAAGAAAACATTCTCCATGTTAAGTCAAGTTCTTTGATGTCAAGAGCATTTTCAATAACTATTATCTACTGTACAGAATGCCTCAACTTTAAAGATCTGGTTCTGAGTCACAGGGTAGAAGTCCGCTATTTAGTACCTGGGAGGCAGCAGACTGCAGGGACCAGGAGGGGAGCTCAGGGGTCACATGTGCCTGGGTTCAGAGGATGGCTGCAGCCTTCCTTCCATCTGTGCTCTTGCCCAGCGACTTCAACTTCTTGAGTTCCTTTTAAAAGGGACTCTCTCTTCATTGCCTGCAGTTACTGTGAGAAGGAAACACAGTGGCTCTTCTTGTATCAGTAATTGGTGGTTATCGTTGTGGCTGAATGCCCTGAGAGTATTGCTACTTGAACTACACAATTTAAGAAAATTCAGTTAACTGCTTGTGTTTGTATTCTCTGTGGTCATTTCAAGGTAGGTTCTCTTATTAGGTGCGCTGCTGTTGTAGGGGAAGCTAACTGGCAAAATAGCGGGAGCTTGTGTTTGGTCTCTGTGTTTATGATGGTTTCCTATCCCCTCAGGAGAATGAGGATACAAACCTGCACCTAGTTTCTCCAAAAATGCTTTATAAAGGGGACATGGTTTCTTTCTTCTCCTGTGACAAAGTGTAAAAGAGGACCCTGGTGTTTTTAGGTACAAGTCCTAAAGGAAAAAGAGAAACAAAAGGGTATTTGGCTCTGGCCTCTAAGCTCTCCCACGGAAATGATGGGAGGCCCAGTACCCTTTTTCTTTGAGGTAAATGTTCAAAAAGCAGAAACTTTGAGGGAATTTAGCTCTTGGTAGGAGAACCTGGAAGTTAAATTTGAAGGTAGGAACATAATGAAAACAAGAGCACCTTGCTGGAATTTACCTTCTCTACCCTGCTTCATATCACTCTTAAGGATTTCTTATGTATATGCAGAACTCAAATCTGTTACTTTGTGAAACAGCAGCCACGTCCAAGTCTTCAAAGAGGACTGCAACGAAACCCAAAGTAGGAAGAAGGCACTTCAAACAGGGAAATGCTTCTCCTAAGATGTTAAATCAGGAGTGACTAAAAGAGCCGGATCACTTATGTAAAAATGAAGAATAAAACAATAAATTCTTAAATTAAATTTAAATAATCAAATGAAATATCCTTGGTTTGCTAATTTCCCTTACTGTGTCTTGGAATAAATTCTTTATTAGACAACGTTGAGACTTCGGGATCTTAGGATAGTCTTTAGATAAAAGGTTAAACTGTCCTTTTTGTGCTAAGTGCCGAGTACAAAACAGCATTGCATATTTTCAAAGCCAACTGCTAAAAGTATAGTATCCTTCAGAAAGTTTGTAAGTTTTCACAATCATTGTTTTAACACAGAAATCTGTTTATTAAACCAAACAAAACAGAGAAAATTATACCAGCCCTCGATTTTTTTGAATTTTCATTTAAATAAGCAAACTCTAAATCCACACCTTAAAAGATGTTTGTGCATCTATGTATTTCCAAAATACTCATATTTCAATAAGATTTTCACATTATATTCACCAACAGTATCACAAAAGTTCTTTTTGTTTTGTTTTGTTTACATAACTGTCAGGAACAGTAATTCTAGAAACACTAGAAGAAAAAGCATAGCAATGTCCACAGTTACAAGAAAAAGTGCACATTACTTGGTCACAATCACAGTCATTACTTGAAAAACTATATGTAACAAGTACATAAGAAATATCACTGATGCCTTAAACTCATTATCAAAAATTGAAAGACATAAGTTTTACATGAAATAAGGCAAATTCAGGAATGCACAAAGAATTTGTAATCCAACCAAAGCTGAACAACAGAAAGATAATTGTACAAGAAGCATAAACTGATGTACTTCTTCCTAAATACTTAAAAAATATGCTTGCCTCAGTGCACAAAGAAAACACCATTCATGTGTATCCAACACTATAAAGTAAGAAAGAAGGGCAAAGTGTGGGGGGAGTGGAGAGAAGGGGAGAGTTCATGGAAAGTTGCAGCCGCGTCCACTGAGAGTTCTTTACATCATTGTTACCTAGAACTGCAAATTATATAGATCCTATCAGGAGAGGTAATGGTCTTTTTGGAAACTATTTCTGAAAGAGAAAGAAAAACTACACACGAGTGCAAATTTTCAGATTGTCACTTGCAACCTCTTAACATTCAGCCATCTACATCCAATTGTTGCTGGAGGCATGCCTGAGACAGCAGCGTCAGTCCGGGTTGAGCAGCTGTAAGGAACCAAGGTGTGATTTTTTTTTTTCAATATGTCTTTTTAAATATTAAAACATTCTGTGATGAAAACCTCTATGACGAAACCGTGATGAGGAGTGGCATGACGAGCGTGAGTGCAGAAATGCAGGCTTCTCTTGGAAGTAGTTCCTGATGTGACGATTTAAAGAGCGTAGCAAGGGTTTGTTTTCCAGCATCGTTATTTTTGTAAAAAGAATTTGGAAAGAGGAGAAGGCAAAGGGATGTGGAAAAAGTACTTACAAGTAGTTTCTCAAAACAGTTTTCTTTTAAGGACCTATGAAAAAGTTACCAAAGTAAAAATGACAATTTTGAATGAAAAACGAGTTTTTCTCTTTTTATAAAAATTACATATATTTTTTTAAAATACGAGACCCTTCTCAATGTTGTCATATCCTGTAGAATGAGAAATTTGGCTTTTTTTTTGCCAGATACTGCAGCTTTCTGTCCAGTAAGTCAGTAGCAAATTCCACTAACATTTCAGTTGGATCTTGAACTATTTTTTATCCCACAAGCTTCTTCTGTTTTATCCTTGAATTAGGAATATACAGCTTTTTTTTCCCCCACAGATATTTATGCTGAGAAACTAAAACAAAAAGCAGTAGGCCGGGCACATTACAGTATCTCAAGCACTTCAGAGGTCAGAGTTCCCTTGAAGCACCTTAACACATCACTTTATGGATCAAGGACAATGTGGCATAATGGAAGTATTTCTCTTAAGACTGTGCAGTAAGACCAGAAGCATCTCTGCTGGGAAATAAAAATGTCATTAGTGGAAACTGCAAATTTAGACCTCAGTGAATAGGATCGTCCTTTGACTCAGTTCTGTTGTAAAATAAGATTTTCCAGTTCATCTGCAGAACGCAATAAAAATGCAGCTGATTCTCGATATCCTGCAACGAGCTGCCTCACAGCATTGATTTCAGTTGGACTCAGCTGGGGTCTGGAGCTGGAACTGCTGGAGGATCCTGAGCTCGTTGCCAGCTGCCTCTTCATGCTGAGATCCGTGGGTCCTAGAAAAAATAATCACAAAATTAACATGAACAATCTTTGTTCCAGTACTTTGAACACGAGCATTAAATTGTTGACTTACACTTACTGTTTTTGGAGAAGCTGCTGATACCTTTAATCAAATATATCAGCTCTCCAAAATACCAAAGAGCAGCAACATGATGTGAAATGAGTGGCTGAATGTTCTCAGACTCCTTGTCCATGCAATCACCTCGTATCATTGAAAGACCTTGAAGAAGACCTACTCCTAACATGTGCTTTTTGGAAAACTCAATTTTAAGTTTACTTTACGAATATTGTAGAAGTTTCTCTGCAGCAGTGTAAAATGCTGGGACTTACAAATTCTGTGTTTGCGCCCTTGATTAACAAATAATTTTAGATCTGAACTACTCAGACGTGGAAACATCCTAGATTGTGAAACTAATGACTCCACATTATAAACTCCTCCATTTAGAACAAAAGAACAGGGGAGTTCAATGACATGGTTACAATTCAACAGCTTTTAAATGCCATAGTAAGGATATGAATTGCACATTTTTTTCATTTCAGGCAAATGCTTTTTTCTTCCTTTAGGTTCGTTAGTATTTAAAAATATGTATTAAATTAGTAAAAATTAATATTTAAAAATATTAGCAGTTTGTTTTAGGAAGTGCAGTAAGTAAATGATCAGTACAAACAATTCTGCAAAGAAACTAGACCTGGAATAAGGCATTAGGTATTGTTAAAGCTGCTTCTATATTTATTTGCCTAAAACATTTATGTGTCAAAGATTTATTACATATAAATTAAACCAATAAGATAGGTCTGCTTTTTGACAACATTTTGTAAATTTTTATTTTTTGTAAATTTTTACTTTAAATAAAACAATTCAGTTAACAGAAATGTCTGAATTAAAGATTTTTAAGATACTTTGCATCAATTCTTGGATTGTTAAGAATTTTTTGTGTTACAAAAGTTTTAAGTGTTCATTGTTATAGCAATTACCTAATGAAAGGTAAGAACTATAATTATTAAATGTTCAATGAGTAATTTATCTAAAATACTTGAATAAATATTACTGGGGACACAACTAAAGGCATGCTCAAAACTTGTAGTGACACTCTAAACTTGAAATGATTTAAACAGATTCTTCTTAAAGAGAACTTTTCAGATAATGGTATTCATTTCCTGAACTGAAACAAGGGATATTATTTTATCCTGTTTTTGCTTCTTGAGGCGTAATGGAAACAGGTCAAGACCCAACCCCTTTCACCCTGTACCCTGAAGGGAGAAGAGGACTCCTGTCAGCTAGGAGGCACAGGTCCCATGAGATGGGAACAGCTTCACTTGTAATCTAATTAGGACAGAGACAAGACTAGCACGCAAGAACTCTGACTTTTGCAAGGGACTTACTTCCACTTTGGCCACAACCTTTCAAAGCCTTGATTTGCTAGCTGGAATTAGGTTCCATTTGCTCTGCTGTTTATAAAATCCTGAGGCTGATAGAGCAATCTGAAAGGGAGTGATGCAGGGATGGTGCACTTGCAAACAGGAATTCGTCAACAAGCATGGAAGCAAATCAACAGTAACTAGTATATTTGGAAAGTTCTGAATGGATTAAGAAAATATCATGACATAATGGGTTCTCGTTTATGGGCGAACCAACTTTAAAATTGGATTTTTTTCTCCTTTATGTTCAAGAATCTCAGTACCAGTACAAATCTTTAGAAAAAAAAGTAGAAAGGACTTTTCTTAATTATGTAGATATGTCATGTCTAGTTGATCAGATCATTATTTTTATTAGAAGGTAGAACATTTTACGATGTTTTTGCTGACAAGCCGAGTGTCTGGTTGACATCTTTAGGTGGAACTGAGAAAGGGTGAGGCTAGGGCTCAGGTTCTCCTTGGGATAAGAAACATTGTGATTTCGTTCTAACACTGCAGTTCACAGATTATTCTCTGCCTTTTGGCTCAGGGGTAAAGGCTTCCAAACTAAGACGTGGCTTTCACTTTCTTTCCAGTTATTAACACAGGCAAATTCTAGATAGTTCATGAAACACAGAAGCCATTCACACCTTTGTTATTTTTCTGGAAGAAAGTTGACTTCATTATCTTGGTGTCTTTTGGATCTACAAGATCAGAATTAAGTATCAACTATAAGGAATTCTTTTGTTGACTATTACTCAAATCTTCAAAGTTAAGAGGTTGAGTAGGGAAGCAAAAAATATTAAAAGTCACAAATGAACAAATTTAGTGACTACTCAAACAGTGCTTTCCTTGTTTGTTACTAGTATTTTTTCTTTTAAGATTTTGAGAAGAGTGTGTGCAAGAAAGAGCACAAGAGTCAGGGAGGAGGAGGGAAAGTGGAAGAGGGAGAAGCAGACTTCCTGCTGAGGAGGGAGACTCACATGGGGCTCAGTCCCAGGATGCCAGGATCATGAGCTGAGCCGAAAGCAGACACTTAGCTGACTGAGCCACCCAGGCGCCCCTGCTAACTAGGATTCTTATTTGACTCATTCAGACAATGTCGTACACACTTGACTGGCTTCGCTTAACCCAAGCAGTTAATACAAAGCAAAATTTCAGATTTTATGAGGACATTGAATTTAATGAAGTTAAGGAAATTATTCTTGGAGATTTGCTCAAATAACAAAGGCACTAAAAAGTATGGTTCTGGAAGAGGGGTTCAGTTAATAGGTAAGCAAAAACAATGACATGATAGATGTTTCAAGAGAAAATGATTCGAATATCAAGTGTTAAAGCAAATTAGAAAACTTGACAAGTTTTAAAATTATATGCAGATCTACTTTATGCTCATTCTGAAAATTTAAGACGTATTTCATGGTAACAGAAAATGTTAGAAAAATTAAGCTCCAAATCAATCTTTGATTTTTTTTTTTTTTTAAGGTTTGGGGGAAGATTTAGAAGTTATTTATAAGTAAATTCTAATGAAATGAAAATGTATATCCATAATTCACTTTTCTGGTATATTTTTTAAAATATAGTTCACATCTAATGTATTAGTTTCAGGTGTACAATACAGTGATTCAACAGCTCTCTCATGCTAGGTTCTTTTTGCTTGTTTCAGTTTTTTTTTTTTTTAATTCTAGGTAATATTGGGTACAATATTAGTTTCAGGAGAATTAATGATTCATTGCATACATATAACACCCAGTGCTCATCACAACAAGTGCCCTCCTTAACGCCCACCCCCTTCCCACCTCCCCTCCAGCAAACCCTCATTGTTCCTCTATAGTTAGGAGTCTGTTTTATGGTTTGCTTTTTTTTCTTTCCCCTGTGTTTATCTGTCTGGCTCCATAACTTCCACATGAGTGAAATTTTATGGTATTTCTTTCTCTTATTTTGCTTACCATAATACACTCTAGCTCCATCCAGGTCATTGGCATGGCAAGCCTTCATTCCTTTTGATAGCCAAGTAATACTCCATTGTATTTATGTACACCACTTCTTTAGCCATTCGTCAGTGGACTTTGGACTCTCTCCATAATTTGGCTATTGCTGATAATGTTGCTAAGTTAAAAATAGCACTTTATGAAGAACCTCCATAGTGTTGGCTAGAGTAGCTGCACCAGTTTCCATTCCCACCAACGAGTAAGAGGTTTTCCCTTTCTCAGCATCCTTTCTCAGCATCCTCACCAACATCTGTTGTTTCCTGTGGTATAAGGTTTAGGTATCTGACAGGTGTGAGGCAGTAGCTCATCATGATTTTGTGTTTCCCTGATGATGAGGGAGATTAAGCATCTTTTCATGCATCTGCTGGCCATCTGTATGTAATCTTTGGGAAAAAGTCTATGTCTTCCCATTTTTAAACTGGATTTTTTGGGGGGCGTGTTGTTTATTAAATCCTTCATAGATTTTGGATACTAACCCTTTATCAGATAGATTATTTGCAAATATCTTCTCTCATTCTGAAGGCTGTCTTTTCACTAAAGTGTAGCTATCATCTGTCACCGTACAAACCTACTTTAAATGCACAAACTATATTCTGTAAGCCATATCTTTCATCCCTGTGACAGTCATTCCATAACTGGAAGCCTGTATCTTCTACTTTCCTTCAACCATTTTGCCATCCCCTCTCCCCTAGCTACCATTAGTTTGTTCTGTATATTTGTGGGTCTGTTTCTGTTTTTACTTGTTTTGTTTTTTTAGGTTCCACAAATACATGAAATCTTGTGGTGTTTGACTTTCTCGGACTTATTTCTCTTAGCATAATACTCTTTAGATCCATCCATGTAATATCAAGTGGCAGTATCTAATTTTTTTAATGGTTGTGTAATAGCCCATCACACACACACACACACACACACACACGTACTGATGGACACTTGGGTTGCTTCTGTATCTTGGCTATTGTTAAAAATGCTGCAATAAACATAGAGGTACATATAACTTTTTTCAAGGAGTATTTCTATTTTCTTTGGGTAGTTAGCCAGTAGTAAATTGCTGGATCATATGGTATTTCTAATTTTTTGAGGAATCTGCATACCATTTTTCATAGTGGCTACATCAAATACATTCCTACCAGCAGTGCATGAAGATTTCTTTTTCTACACATCCTCACCAACACTTGTTATTTCTTGTGTTTCTTCAAAGTGTTGAGTCTAGACATTCTGTTGGGTATGAGGTGATAACCTCATTGTGGTTTTTATTTGTATTTCCCTAATGATTACTAACATTGAGCATCTTCCCATGTGTCTACTGGCCATCTGTATGTTGTCTTTGGAGAAATGTCTAGACAGGTCCTCTGCCCATTATTTAATTGGATTTTTTGGGGGGCTTTTGGTGTTGAGTTCTTTACATATTTGGATATTAACCCCTTATTGGATATATCATTTGCAAATAATCTCCCAATCAGTTGGTTGTCTTTTCAATTTGTTTGATGGTTTCCTTTGTTGCACAAAATCCTTTCATTTGTTGTATTCCCAACAGTTTATTTTTGCTTTTGTTCTCCTTGCCTGAGGAGACCTACCAAAAAAAAATGTTGCTAAGGCCAATATCAAAGAGATTATTACTGATGTTTTCTTCTAGGAGTTTTATGGTTTCAGGTCTCACATTTAGGTCTTGAACCCATTTTGAGTTTATTTTTATGAGTTTATATGTGTGTATGGTATGAGAAAATATTTTGTGTGTGTGTGTGTGTGCAAAATGTTGCTCTCCAGTTTTCTTGGTGCCATTTATTGAAGAGACTGTCTTTCCCCCACTGTTTATTTTTGTCTCCTTTGTCATGGATTAACTGACTAACTGGATTTATTTCTGGGCTCTTCTATCCTAGCCCATTGATTTACGTGTGTTTCTGTGCCAGTAGCATTTTGTTTTCATTACTACAGCTTTGTAGTATATCTTGAAGTCTGGGACTGTGATACCTCTGGCTTTGTTCTTCTTAAGATTGCTTTGGGTATTGGAGGTCTTTTGTGGGTCCCTATAGGCTTTAGTATATTTGTTCTAGTTTTGTGAAAATGTTATTGGTATTTCAATGGGGATTGTATTGAATCTATGGGCTGCTTTGGATAGTATGGATATTTTAACATTAATTCTTCCAATCTGTGATCATGGGATACCTTTCCATTTGTGTTGTCTTCAATTTCTTTCATCAGTATTTAATGTTTTCAGAGTACAGTTCTTTAACATCCTGATTAAATTTATTACTAGATTCTTCTTACTTCTGCTCAAATCTTAATTATTTCCTTCTCTCTGCTATCTTTGAGCTTTGTTTGTTCATCTTTTTCTGATTCATTTAGGCACAAGGTTAGATTATTTGAAATTCTTGTTTTCTTTAGGTAAGCCTGTATCATTATAAACTTGTCTTTTAGCACTGCTTTTGCCTCATCCTGAAAATCTTGAAAGTTTGTGTTTCTACTTTATTGTCTCAAGGTATTTTTCAATTTCCT